>QGQJ01001068.1:0-15069 GCA_003206725.1 Blastomyces emzantsi
CCCCCGTCCCGACCCTTCTTCCAACGTTTCTTCCTTTCCTTTCTTTTTCTTTATACTCCTCTTCTCACCAAGCCTCTCGTCCTCATCTTCAATCTCCTACCTTACTGAACGCAGAAACAAACTACAAACCGAACGGACAAAAATTCGACATTTCAAGGCCATTCGATCGTTCATACATACATGCGGCATCCCGAACTCCGGCTCCCAATCTCATTAGAATCCGTTCATTCTCCGTGTCTCCCCACATCGTCTTAACCATATGCCGATTTCCAGTTTCCAGCAGCAGATGCAGAAACCAAAAAGTGTCCAGATGCCCGCTACGCATCCTGACTTTCACCAAGACAGAGAAAGAGAACCACGGCAGCAGGCCAAGGAAAAGCATGACTGTATCGTAGCCATATATTCCAAGATCTATGGCATTGCTAAGTTCGTCTTCATTATTTTGATGGCGTATGGCGTGGAGGTATGTCGTGTCATGCCCCGGCTCATCAGAAGAGGCTGGTACTAACCTTCATCTCCAGCTCGATGACGCACCCAGCGGCATAAAATTCCACATCGAACAGGTTGAGGACCAGATGGCTCGGGACTCCACCGCGCAGCTCCTCCAGACCATCGAAGATCTATTCTATGCACTCCATGCACGGCTCAACATCGAAATCACCAACGTGCAACTGTGTGAGAGCTCACCACACCTCGGCAAAGAGAGCAGCACCACGGCACGGACGGGGCAAAGTCGATATCTATCCGTATCTGCTGTGGAACAATACCTCCCAGGCCCAAACCTGGTCATCATGATCTTCCAGGCCTGCAAACGGCTGCTGACGTCAGAGGATATCTGCGGCGTCCTTGACCGAGAGATCATCAGCATGAAACAGGCCACTTACGTCCAACATGCAGTTGAGGCCTATGTTACGAGTAACATGAACAAGGGACATTGTCATCCTGTTGATGTGAGGGGGTATCGTAAACATGTGGAGATGGTAGTCCTAGATCCTAGTTCGCCTTTCGCTAGAGAGTGGACGGGTCTGGATCCTATTTATAAAAAAGCACCTGATGTGGTGCTTGCCACGCTGTCAGAGAAATATCTCAGGTTCCAAAAACAAGCCGACAGTAACAGCGTTAATACCATCAACAATGATAGCCGCCATGAACACGGGGTGACAGAAACGGGAAGACCAACTCCAACTCCAACCGCAAAAATGGCAGTCAAACGCCAAAACAGCGTTACTTCCTCCAGCACCACCACCTCCACCTCCTCATCCGCAACACTATCAACGTACCGCCTCCTCCCCGAACGGCGTCGCACCGAAGCAAACCGCGAAGCCGCCTACGCCATGCTCAACGGCATCTGCGTCGGCGAGCACAGGCGCATCGAAGGCAAACGAGCCCTGCGCCAGTACGTCCGTGATCAACTCTGCATCTGCTTCGGATACTGTTCCTGCGCGCGCAAATGCACACTCAAAGACGCCCGCGCGTGCCCATGCAGTCCGCGGATGAGCGTTATCTGCGACGTTGAGATCGCTGGGCAGTATTATGGCCAGCCGATGTTATCCGATGCGGCGGATGAAGACGAGCAACGGCGATACCAAGAGCAGCAGGCGGTGGTGATAATGGATCCGAGGGAGAATTTCTCGAGACGGTGTGCGCAGCTGGGCTGCGCGTTGTTTGCGGGGTTGTGCAGTGTGAGGAAAGGGGTGGTGATGAGCTTTTTTGAGGTGTATATGGAGGTTAAGGCTGGTGCGGGGGTTTTTCATCAGGAGGCTCTGGCGTATCGGGAGATTATGGGGGCGATGTAAGAAAGAGAGATATCGGGTTTTATGACAATGAAACGGGGCTTTTCCGAGGGAATTGTGATGTAAGTGCCCCATTTTTTTTTATTTTATTTTTGTCTCTTGTGTATTTTAGTTTCCTGTGATTTTATTTTACGACTTATGATGTAAATGGGAATTGAATTTTTAAGGAATATGGAGGTTTCAAATAGCCATCTGTTGTAAACAGATGTCGCTTGTTTAAAAGCCAATTGATCTTTGGGGGAGGCGAGGGGGAAATAGCCAGCTTTGTCTACCTATTTTTCTTTATTCCTTTCTTCTTGATGGCAATAATGATAATAGCATATTCATGTTCCCAATATCAGACTTCTGCTCAATAAATCTTGCCGGCTGTTGGGCTGAAAGGAGCTGCAATCCAGACCAAATGCTGATAAATTGATGGCAATTAATTGATAAAAACCCCCCACGCATGCAGCCTGTGACAATGAGTTGGATGCAGCATCAAAGGGCATAAATAGAGATCAATAACAAAGCACGCTGAATGTCATGTTACGTATGGGAGGGAGAGACATGGGATTGCAAGCAGGGAGTCTGTCTGGCTGCTTGCCTTGCCACCGTGGATGGGCCCAAGGTGGGTGGGTGTATACTGCGTATGAAGTGTGAGTGGATACGCCGCCACCACGACGTGTATCTGGGAGCACGCCAGCATGTAGATGTAGATGGGAGGTAAGTTATAGATTCTGGGTTGAAGTCTGTACAGATTAGCTGAATAGGAGATGTTAGTCAAGTCAAGTAAGTCTTTAATAAATAAATAGCAACATAAACATATTGAATGGTTGTTAGATGTGTCCTGGTAACGCCGTCTCGGACTTTCGCAGCCAAACGCGGCGGAACAAAGGCAGCTTGGCATTCCGTGGCTTGGCATCTTCCTGACGCCATGCCATGCTGGCTCGGCGTAATCTGTATGGATGTATGGATGTACAGTTATTACTTACTCCGTATGGTTGCTGTATTGATCACATACAGCGTACATCGCTCTCCCTCCCTGCAGCACCGGCGCGAGCTAGGCTCTGCTCCTCTCCAACCAACCACTTCATCTTTTTCTCCCTCTCGATACATTCTTCGTCTTCTTCTTCTTCTTCTTCTTCTTCTTCTTCTTCTTCTTCTTCTTCTTCTTCTCGTTAATAATAAGAAAAATATCAGGATGTACTGACCCATCTTCCTCCGCGTGGCCAAGGCGACAGAACTCCTTTCTCACGCTGGCATGGTCCTTAATATTTCCCCCCTCAATCGCTCCTCTTACTCTTCTATAACTTCTTCCATATCTCCTGCTAGACGAACACCAGCATGCCTCTTCCGTCGCAGTCTAGTCAACTACAGAGCTACTGCACCCACCTATGGCGTCGCGACTCCTCTTCCTAAACACTGCCCGCCCACTCCTCTCGCTTCCTTTCCCTTCCACTTCGAAACTGGCTACGCCCTATGTCCCAAAAGACCCTCCCGGCCATTCCCGCCGCCCTTCGTATCACACCCGTCTACTTCATTTTCCGACCCTCTGACAACCCACTTTCGAAGTCAGGATAAACGGCCGTCCGTAAGAGGGGAGCTGATCCGAGGCCTGACGAATGGTGATGATGCAATCCTTGTATCAGAGAACTACCTGGGGGTCAATGACGGGGTAGGAGCTTGGGCAACCAAGCCGCAAGGTCATGCAGCGTAAGAGAAAGAATTCAAATCCTTTTTTGTAATACGGACAATAAAAGAGAAAAGAGGAAGAAAAACAAAAAGGGAAGCCCGTCGCTGAAACCTTGTTATGCATACACATATTCTAGTCTATGGTCCCGCCTTATCCTTCACTTCTGGGCCCTGGAAGTCGAGCGTAACGTAAACGAGTACTCCGCTCCCGACGTCGTCTCGTACCTACAACGCGCCTATGAACTGACTGTCGAAGCTACTACCACTCCGAACGAGTGGCTGGGCACCACAACCTCCACCACGGCGGTGCTCCACTATACCATAAATTCAGGCGCGCCCGCGCCGATGCTCCACGTAACGACGCTGGGCGATTGCCAGCTGCTGGTAATTCGCCCGAGCGAACAACGCGTCGTGTTCAAAACGGAGGGCCAGTGGCATTGGTTCGATTGTCCCATGCAGCTGGGCACGAACAGCGTAGACACGCCCAAGGAAAGCGCGCAATCGGCACAGGTCGAGTTGCAGGAGAAAGACCTCGTCTTGGCCGTGTCGGACGGCGTGGTGGATAATTTGTGGGAACACGAGGTGATGAAGGTGGTTTTGGATAGTTTGGAGGAGTGGGACTCTGGGAAGAAGGATGACGATATGTTTGCCGATCAGCCTGCTGATGGAAACGGTGGGGTTGTCTATGCTGCCCGGAAATTACTCGAGGCTGCGAAAGCTATTGCGCAGGATCCGTTTGCGGAAAGTCCGTACATGGAAAAAGCTATAGAAGAGGGATTGACTATCGAAGGGGGTATGTTTTTATTTTCTTTCGCCCCACAGGGGGGTCGTATGGACAAATTCTTTTGGGGTTGGACCTCCGTTGCTAATCAGTGGTTTAGGCAAGATGGACGATATCAGTGTGGTTATTGGAAGGTGTATGAAGCGGAACCAATGAATGTTTCCAGGTCATGTATCGCATTCTATGAGATACAGGAACAGACACTATGGCCATGGAATGACTACAGAAATGCCACCCCAGAGCAATCACGCAAAGGGCGATGACGACCCCTGTTCCCCCGCCACCCAGAGTTAGTTATCTTCCGGTTAGATACAATAGCTCTTTCGAGCCCTGTTTTTCGGTAAATTCTAATCCCATCGCCTTGTACTCCTTTAATATCATGCTGACTTTCTCCGTGTTAGGGTGCCAGGCTATATAAATCGCGGCTGCGCAACACGCAACCTCGGAGTACAAACGGCGAACTAACCGGTCACCCTGATATTCGTCCTTGGCTTCGGAATGACCTCACCGCGTCCCCATAATATGCCATCAAGCAATCCGCGGCTATTTGAGAATATACACAACCGCACGTCCATACCGGAAAAGACAACGAGGACCCGTATCTTACGGTTTAGCCACCATTTTTTGATGGAACGGGAACTAAGCGCTCACTCCCTCGAGAATGACGTGTTTATTTTATACTCTACTTGTATTAACGATGAGAATGATTGATATGAGATCTCGTAGAAAAAGGGGGAAATAATTTTTTCCCCCAATCATGTTTATTATGATTTATTAACTTAGAATAATTTACCCAGCCCACGCGGCGACCAGTTCTAGTATATATGGTTAATTTTCATTTTTGAAGAACGCTTTTATGTATTAACTAACTTTTTGAACATACGATTAGTGATAAATATTCATGCATGATATTTTGCTAAGTCAATGAGTAGCGATACAAAAGTCAAATCACATTGACTTGGATTTGCTCAGTATATTTTTCAGTCATCATCTGACATGATTTCAGATGTACTGCAGAGGATCAACCTCAATTCTCCTCAAGGAGTGTTTCAAGCCAGAGTTCGAACGTTCAAAAAGGGTTTTGGTAGCTTATTACCCGCAGGTGCCGCACACTGTAGATCTGCCTTCTTGGTGTTTTAGCTAATAGATATGTCAAAATAACATTTAACTATTTTAACTATTGAGAAATTTCGACTGCTTGCTTTGTTTTCGTACCACGAGTTTCACATCAGGGCTTCTTCATGCAAGGATTTTTGACCATCGGTACTGTAAACTATACCTCCTCTTTGGGAGAACTATTCGTTTCGAAGAACTTAATTAATACAACAAACCCCCTTTCTTTTTTTAGTCGTGATTTGAAACTTACAAAACAGAACAAACGCTCTCACTCCACCACTTCAAAGCAGTCTCTTGAGTTTCCCTTTGAAGAAAGGATGTTAGATATGTACATGTACATACAAGACATCGTAATCCAGCTGTGCATCGACCCATTCATCCACGTCCATTCGCCTATGTCCAGCCATGCCAGCTGACGTATAAAGACTCTTCATACATAGCTTGATATCCGGGCTATACGCCATCGCGACAATGGCCACGGGGCGGAGAAACGCAAGGAGAAATGAACGAAAAAAATCAAACCCCGCGTTCTCCTTCAGAAGCAGCATCCCCTTCAAAACTGGCAGCTCTTCTGGAGCCGAAATCCTATGCAGAACCGGCCCCTCCTCCATGCTTGGCCCCGCCCCCCACCGGAGTACTACCACCATCTCTGCTCCGATTCCTGCAACCTAGCCGGCAACACCCATTACCTGTGATGTGTAGGCGATGGCCGCATAAAGACCACCGTTGGGACAAAAACAAACTGGGTTCATGGCGCGTCGTCCCCAGTCCTGGCAATACAGCCGAAGGGTCCTGTTATATTCTCAACCCTCGACAAGATGAGGAACCGCTTCTGATAGGATGAGGGGTATCGGCAGCCTGCTCATTTCCGAGCAAATGCGGACTCATGATAACGTCAGGCCAAGGTCATTGCTTGAAGCTACTGAGCTGATGTGGGGCTTATCGCCGCCATCTTAAGACAAAGATGAGCCAGCGGACAAAGATAAACCAGCGGTTGGGCATAAGGTCGACATTGAGCGTAAGGTCGAGCCAGCTAGCATACTCATTGACATGGACATGGGCGTTTATGGACAGGAACGAATGGAGCATCTGGATGAATCTACAAAGAGATGGTTGGTGGTTTTCTAGCCTCCACCTCCGCCTCCACTCTCCTCGTTGTCCTTGGTCCCCGTCTCTGTCCCCTTCTGCGCCCCTGTTCCCACCGCTCGCCATTTCGCTAGGGCCAAGTCCATGGATGATACATGGTCATTTGTGGAGTTTTGTTCGACGATGGTCTTCAATTGTGAGAAGACTTCGGAGGCCGTCAGTTTAGTTTAATTTCCTCCGTATGAATTTCTTCTGTTTCTCCTTTATGATGTTGGTCAGATCTGCGACGTTCAACGGATTTCAAGAATTCATTAGGCCTCAATCTGGCCTTGTTTTTCATCAGTAATATTGTTATTTTTTCTTTGTCAGCGGAGTTTGATGGTTTCTGCATTGTTCGAGCTGGACATCATCAAACTTCGATAAAATGTGCATCGATGTGTGATAAATTATTACATGTCGCCGACGTCAGTTGAATGTCAAGACCAAGATACATGGATATAGGGCTGAGATCCGCAAACGGTTAAAGCCAAACAAACATTACGCTAAACTAGATTAGGATAACAACCCAAAATTTTTCTCTCCCGTTTCTTGGCATCAAAGATTTCCAAGTTGGGAAATAATTCAGAATCTCTAGTTTTGGAGCGTATTGGCCGCATATCTAGGGAGTTCACCTCGTCGTCTTGTTTTTTCAGAGTACAACTTTCAGTAAGCCGAGATTGAACCATCACAATGAGGGCAAAACGGTCAAAGAAGTATCGCAAGCTCATGCACCAGTATGAGCTCACATTTGGTTTTCGCGAGCCATACCAGGTGCTTGGTACGCGTCGACACCCCCCTTCCCCTCGTGATAATTCCTACGTGTAAAAGAGCTAACCTATGTACACGCAGTCGATTCGAATTTTCTAAGAGCTGTTTACTCCTTCAAGATGGATTTACTCCCCGCCCTCGAACGAACGTTACATGGCAAAGTGAAGCCATGTAAGTATCTCTACTTTTACTCCTCCCCTTTTCTCCATCGAGAGCAATGCATATACTTACAACGAATCGTTCTCCATGCCTTTAGTTATTACGAAGTGTTCTCTCGCGGCCGTCATGGCTTCATTTCCCACCCAACAACATCAACAATCAAACTCCCGACCTAACGCCCGCCCTCCACAACTCCCGCCACCCACGATCCTACCCCTTCGCTACTGCTCGCATAACGAAGACTCCAAACCCATTGACGAAGTCGACTGCCTTCTTTCTCTATTATCGCCTAATACAGAATTGAAAAAGAATAAAGAGCATTATATATTAGCCACGGCGGACCCCGAGCCAACTAATTCCCATACCCAGAAATGGAAATCCATAGCTGCGACTGCACCCGAGCCGCCGACAAATTATCTGCGGAAGGGTGCGCGGCGGATACCTGGCGTCCCAATTATATACGTGAAACGATCTGTGATGGTATTAGAGCCTCTGAGTAATTCGTCAGAGGGAGTGAGGGAAGGGGTTGAGCGGGGGAAATTGAAGACTGGTATCACGAAGGTGGTGCCGGGGAAGAGGAAGAGGGATGAGGAGGAGGAAGGGGAGGAAGAGGATAGATCGGTGGCTACAAAGGAAAAGAAGCAGAAAAGGGTTAAAGGCCCAAATCCGCTGAGTGTGAAGAAGCCAAAATCCAAAGCTAAGCCGAGTGGTAGCAGTCGCGGTGGTGGTGGTGGTGAAAAGAACGAAGATAGAAGACCTATCGAAGCGGAACAACAAGCTACGCGCGATTCAAAAGATGAAAGAACCAAGGAGTTGTCGAGTGGGGGTGGAGGATCGACTGTGAAAACCAAAAGGAAAAGGAGACACAAATCCCATAAATCGGATAAAGGGCAAGAGCCCGGCATGCCGCAACTTGCCGAGTCGCTACCTGTTGAATCGTGATGCGTGACGGAATACAAATTTTTTTATAATGTGTAATATTCAATTACAGCGCTTACCTACCCCTCCTAAGGAGTCATATAACAATATTCTAGAAAGTGGAAATTTATAAACCCGTTTGATCTAAAGGGTATATACTATATACATGTATAAATACAATAATTGCCGAGCGTGATAGGCGGCGGATATCCACATAGGAATATATCCTTTCATTTCCGCTCAATCGTGCCTGGAGAAGAGAGTCCAAAAACATAAATACGTATTTGGAAAAGATTAGGTCGGAACTAATGGCGTACACATTCCACCAAATCACATATGACCAAACGCCAAAAACACCCCCAGCTCTGGAAGAATCGTTCGGCCTGAAAAATCAACTCCTGCCCCAATTGTCCCAATGGACCATGGTAGGGCTGTAGTATAAAATGCTTCTTTTCACAGCTCATCGTCCTTCTTCCATACCTCCTCAATCCGTTTCCGGTTCTCCCGCGCCTTATCCCGATTGTTTTGAGCGCGCCGGTATCTTTCTTCTCCGAGGCACCGGTTTACTTCTCGTTTGATTTCATTGCACCCGGCAAACGCTTTGTGGAGGAATCCCTGCGCATGGCATTCGTCAAGCATGGTCATGATCTCTGAGCAATCTAGATAGGAAAGAAGAGGAAGCGGGTAAGTTACTTCATTCGGGATAATTTGGACCTGGGGAGAGGATAGTTTTGCGTGATGGATGGGTGGGGTGAAAACGCACTGAGATTATCTTTAGTATGGAGGTGAGAATGCATGTTTTGTTCATATAAACGGGGTCTCGCCGCCTTGGGTAATGATTTGGTTTCTCAACGAATGGATCAAGGAGTAAGACGTTGGTATTAACGGAGTTGCGGTAAATGTTCGTTGGATTGCCTGATAGTTTGAGGCTCGGACAGTTCTCTCCGCCGGAGTTTCCATTGGGCTTTAGCGCCAAGCATCCGAATATTCTGCCGGGCGGTGAGAGCACCGTTGTCCCGCACATGCAAACTAAGAAAAAAAAAAAAGTTGAGCGACCATTCGGGGTCAACAAAAAGCGGAGTGCGGTAAGCGACGTTCTTCTTTGGATATTTTCTCTGTTCCGAAGTTACTGTTTTGTAACTAACTTTTCAGGAAGCGGAAGTGTGTATTCTTTCGAAACAGGTGTGCTAAGCGGGGCTTTCACCGATCCTGCGTCTCCCCTGCCCGCCCAATTCTTACAACTATTTAATTATCACCCACTTAAATTTTCACCCTCGAAGTCCCGCGAGATGTCTATGATAACAGCAACTACATGGGTGCGCCGCGGTGTGGCTGCGCCATTCCCAGAGAAATATGAAATCGACGAAGAGGAGATCAATCGAATATCGGAGCTCGCAAAGCTTCAACTCGAGGGTGCGAAGGCGGATTTAAAACAAGCGCAGGATAAAAATAGCAAAGACGAGATGGAAGTGGAAAAGGAAGGGGAAGAGGAGGGTGAAAAGAGTTCTACGGAACCAAGTGGGGAGGGAAAGGGAAAGGAGAAGGCAACAACAAAAGGGTACATTTGTCCAACGCTCTGGAGGTTTGCCTTAGCTTGCTAACCCATGGATGTGTCTCGCAGTGATGGCAAGAAAGCCGATAGCATCGATGATGACGACCTAAAGGAATATGACCTTGATAATTATGACAGTGACCCTGTGGATGAAGATGGCGAAAAGTTCACCATGTTCGGAAATATCAGGTCGCTTGCGTACCACCAACCTAACGAGGAGGATCCATATCTAGTTGTCCCAGAGGGAGTCGATGATGACGAGGATGACGAGAGAGAACAGTTACAGATTCTGCCCACAGATAATCTTCTTCTGGCCGCTAAGGTGGAAGATGAGGTCGCACACATGGAAGTCTATGTCTACGAAGACGAGGCGGATAATCTCTACGTACATCACGACGTCATGTTGCCCGCGATCCCATTGTGTTTGGAGTGGTTAGATATACCCGTCGGCAGGAACTCAGAAAACAGATCTTACGGCAACTTTGTCGCAGTGGGAACGATGGAGCCGGACATCGAAATCTGGGACCTGGATATTGTGGACTGCATGTATCCAAATGCCATTCTGGGCCAAGGCGGCCAAGAGGAAAGCGCGGAGGCGGGCACGAAAAAGAAGAAGAAGAAGACGACGAAGCCCAAGAAAGCGAATGATGAATACCATGTGGACTCTGTCCTTGCTTTGGCAGCTAACAGACAGCATCGCAACCTTCTCGCGTCCGCCTCAGCGGATCAGACTGTCAAACTATGGGACCTGAATACGACCAAATGCGCAAAGTCTTATGCCAACCATACCGATAAAATTTGTGCCTTGGACTGGCACCCGAAGGAATCAACAGTCCTTTTGAGCGGGAGCTACGATAAGACTGTTGTAGCTGCTGACATGAGAACGCCAGACGCGAAGGCCGCCAGATGGCGGGTTGAAAACGACGTCGAGAACGTTCGATGGGACCCGCACGACCCCAATTTCTTCTATGTCACTACCGACGGCGGGATGGTGTACTGCTATGACGTCCGACAAGCGTCCGCCCAGCCGGAAAGCCCAAAGGCAGTATGGATGCTACAAGCGCACGATTCATCCGTTTCGTCCTTTGACATTAATCCAACCATACCCGGCTTCCTTGTCACGGGCTCCACTGACAAGCAAGTCAAGCTCTGGAACGTGCAGGATAATAAACCCAATATGGTTGTTTCGCGGAAAGTTGAAGTTGGCAAGGTCTTCTCCACTACGTTTGCGCCAGATCAGGAGGTTAGTTTCCGTCTTGCGGTTGCGGGGAGCAAAGGGGTGGTGCAGATCTGGGATACGTCTACGAACGCAGCTGTGCGCAGAGCTTTTTCTGCGCGCTTGGGGCCTTCATCGGGGGAGGAAGTTAAGGAACGGATGATTGGTATTTCACAGAATGACAGCGATGATTCTGATGATTCCGATGCGGCTGAGGGCGATGGGGCGATGGGTCAAGATGGATGGGAATCCATGGATGAGGATTAAGACATTTTGTTTTGTTTGTTTTGTCACCTTTCCTTGGGCTATTTACTACCTTTACCACGGAGCATTCTACGGAGTTCATCTGGATATATACGCTTTTTTAAATTGCTAGTGCAATGAAAAGACGACGCTTGTCGGAAAAGAAAAGACAACACGGTTCCACGATTTGACTACCCCCTTCTACTTTTGCATTTTCATCTCAATATCTGCGCGCGCACATTTCCTAGATTGTTCTTCCACCCCAAATGAAGAAACAATCCCAGCAGTCAAAAGATTCCTGAAGCTCTTGGTTCTATGTTCTCGGATAAATCACTGCTCACAATATTATTCCCTTCCCTTGACTGCACCTCAGAGAACCTTGGAACCACGCTGATTGCCATAGCAACTCAACCACCATTCTTTCCTGTAAACACGTCCCTTCAGAAGGTTTATTCGCCCTACCACCTCTGCGCCCTTACCTTTATTCCATTATTGAATCCGTCTAATACTTCTGAACCATCCAAACTGTTCCCTTTCGTTATATCAGCTGCAAAGCATCATATTGGCAGTACCTGATGCTACATTACCACTGTCCACACCCGCTCTAGACAAAACAAAGCAATAACTGTGCCACAAAGAAGTGTATATGAACATGACGCAATGATCAGGGCGAACGATTGACCCAAGCTTTAAAATATATCTCCTCTGTTTTCCGTGGAACCAGAGCTGGCCCTGCATGCATATATTGGTAGATCATCCCATCAATCAGTGCAGACAGGCTGACAGCTAGCCAGCCAGTCAGAGAGAAACAACAAGATCTGGGACAGAAAGGGTGAGTTATGCTTCTACTTTGCTTCATTAGTTCCGTGGATATCCATTCCCCTCGACTTGATTTTAAAGCTCAAGGTATGTATATGGATCTAGAGACCTTCTCTGAAAGCGTAACATCCCAACGCCCCCGGGTCAGTTTATGTGGTGGCGTTCAATTGTAAATGCAACATGTCCGTGCCTGTCATAACTTCCAATACTTTAAATAACATTCATTATGCATGCACACATCCCGCTAGCCAACCGACATATCTTCTTTCAAAGATAAAAAATCATAAGGTGGAATGGACGACGCGTCCCTCCGCACCTCGCATCCATGGAGTATATATAATAATGGCCCAGGATTATAAATTATCTCCGCCGTGCATCATACCTCCTCCAGTAATATTTTAGACCGGACATTTAAACACCTTCCGCCCCGAGGCTTTTCTCAAAGGTACTGTATATAGTTAAGATCGGAAAGAAAGAAAGAAAAAAAGGGCGGGCGTCCCTGCAGATCCGGGCGACGCTGACATGTAAGGCACAGCTCAGTATGCTGCATTGCTCCGTGTGTATGGTATATCCATTGATATCAAAATTTCATTGTGTGAAGCAGCTGCTATTTTGCAGCAATGACAATAACAATTCATCAATGATGCAAAGTGAGCTTTTTGGCTGCTCTTTGTTGTCTGGGCCAGGTATTTACTCGATGGAAAAAGGCGCTTGATAACATTTTGCCGTTTAGAAAATGCATGCAGATATAGATATAGATGGCCATCAAAAGAGCCTTGCATATTTTTCCCAGAAAAGACAAGTAGAGAAAAATAAAGAGAAGAAATGTTTGTTTGTAAAGTTTTCTTCTCATGGTTGGATGATCTATAACTTATATAGCAGGTAAGCAAGGTCTCCCGATCGCTGGTGATACCACGGCCTGAGCACCAACAATTATTCTTACATATACTTTCCACCTTTTTGAAGGCTAAAATAGTAAGATTGATTTTAACCTATCCAAACCGCAAGGTGCTGGATCGTTTTTCCAAGAAATATTATAGGAAAAAGGAAAAGATTTAACAAAAGCAATCTCATATCACGGCAGCTTGAATAACGTCAACATTATATTTTTCATTATCCAAGTTTACCATTACCTGAAGATAATCGAATGAAACCCCTTTCAATGATGAAGGTACCTAAGATACTTTCTCTGTTTCTTCTGCATTTTTTCAAAGAAAGAATAGGACATCTGGGCTCTGTTGAGTTCATACGCTGCGTATGAATGAGGAAAATCCGGAACCAACGTTACCCTTGACGCAGTAAGCAATAGTTTGAAAATTAAATCCCATCACATCCCATCCATGGCGACATGGAGGGATTTCTGTACATACAGCGTAAATAACCCATCCGTATCCATGGATGGTATGTACTGTTTCTGGGTAGCCTCGGGCTTCGGGGAAATGAGCCTGGTAGGTGGTTATCCTTGTGTGGCCTGTCCCTTGCATCCTGGGATAATTGGAAATGGAGAGAAGCACAAGCTAGTAGAACACCACAGCGCGATGGCTCTGTGCTTTTAATTTTTTTTTATTCAGAAATATTGGGCGGTGTCTATTGGACATGGTATACTCATTTTTGTTTTTTTATTATTTTTAGCTAGAGCCATACCATTCACCAGAGGAAGAAAGATAATGATTACCCGCCAGGGGGGATTTGGCAAGTGTGACGAAGTTTCGAAACAATTAACTTTACCAAGCTGATATAACTTAACTGGACGAGGACTGCGATTTCCAAATCTCCTCCGGGTTTCAAGGCGCGAGATCTTCTCTGTTAGTGTTATCCCCTTCCAACTATCCTCTCATGAACCTCCTCCTGTGACACTCAAAAGTGACAGGTGGACGCGAGAGAGTGACGATCATCAGCCCTCGCCAGGCGCTGGATGGATAAAGAAGAACATAATAATAATGGAAACAGTTGGTGTTTTGAGATGGGATGGCGGTTTTAAGGGGGGGTTTCTAGCCCGTTTCAAAGAAAGCCCCAGGCCAAGAGAGAGACTCGTTTCGTTTATTTTAAGCTGGGCGCTGCAGGGTAGGTCGGCTGCAGGAAACTTCTTGTCCCCCCGATCCTGGAGCTGGATTGACGTCTCTGTATCATTATTCGTTCACCATCATTCAGATCTGTTTAGGAGGGTGGATTGATTGATATAATCATTTGCATTGAAAGCAAGCAAGCAAGCAAACGCTGGCTATGAAACAAGGCATGCATGCAAATGTTCAAACAATTGGATCATTCATCAGCGCGCGCGCGTCTACAGCACAAAGCTTAACAACTGGGCTGATTTCTCCCAAGACCCAGGTCCACATCAATCTCCAGACATGATATTTTTTGAAAAAAAGACCCCAGAGGAAAGCTTTACGGGGAAGACGGTGGCCCATTCGTGCAAATCATATCACTGAACGGTGGTGCATCATAAAAATCCCATTGAAAGATTTGTTGACCAGCAGACCGCAATCAAAAATACCGCTGATTGCTTCTAAGAAGAACCCACCGCTCCCTCCTCCATACAATATGAGGTAGCCGCTTGCGTACACGCCTGGCCAATACCCTATCATATCTCCTTAGTTCTCCCAGAAGTGATTCCCAATCTTAATTCTAGTTACCCAGGTCCCCTCTTGATTCTATTTCTATGAGATCTACTCTGTCGTAATTCTTTAACATCGGAAAATAAGAAAAAATGTCTCACAATCCCATCGCCAGTGATGTGGGGCGCCATGTGAGCTGTGACGGGGCCTGATGGATGGGCATCGATCGCATCGTGAGATGCCAAGCATCGCCAAAAGCTTATGCGGAAATTCTCTGAAGAAGATCCGGGGGGGAGGTGTGCTTGGAAGAGGGGATGGGGGGTTAGGGAGTTGATTGAAGATCTATATCT
>QGQJ01001070.1:0-29538 GCA_003206725.1 Blastomyces emzantsi
TATAAAAGACGTGATTCAACAGGTTATTGTTATTGAGAGTCAGTCATATCCACAAGTTGGTCAAGCTAAAGCCTATCTGTTGGTTGCCCCACGCCTTACCGGTCTCCCACTCCGCCGAGTCGTCCGCCTGAGCAACATCGCCTGCCAACCTCCCCCCCCTTCGGCGTCATGGATCCTCTCCACGTCCACCACCACCACCACCACCNNACCACCACCACCACCGCCGCCGTCACCATTTCTCCTCTTCCTTTTCTTCATCTTCCCTGCTCCTCTTCATCGGTTGAATTTCTCCTTCTCCCCATCTTCCTCCCAATTTACCATACTTTTCGCTTGCCCTCCTCGTTGCCCGATAGTAAAGTCTGATTCATTCTCTGTGCGGCCTGGAAAAATCTAGAAACTCACTTCATAGATCACACGAAGTTCTGTTCGATATCCTCGCCGGACCTTTCCGGTATTGTGGCCAAAATTCATACGGTATGATACGCGATTTCGTCCTCAAACACGTCCTGTCAACGGACCTCCTTGATACGGAGAACGATAACCAAACGACCGAGAAGCCATCTGATCAACCACAGCACTCAAAGTCGGGGCGATATCTAGGTGCCATCGACCAAGGCACTACTTCATCGAGATTCATTATCTTTGATGACGAAGGCAATCCAGTGGCTTCCCATCAGGTGGAACTGAGTCGCATATGCGAGCATTCTGGGTAGGCCAGGTTGCCCTCCCCCTGATCGATGCGTGGAAGGCACAAGAGACGATCGCAGCTGACAAGAAGATATCTTCTATACCTGATTTCGCAGGTGGCATGAACAGGACCCAGAAGAAATAGTCTCCTCGGTGGAGAAATGCATTGAACAGGCAACCAGGGCCTTTACCTCTCAAGGTTTCTCAATCGCAGATATTCAGACAATCGGTCTGACCAGCCAACGCGAAACCACAGTCGTATGGGATTGGGAGTCCGGAAAACCGCTGAATAATGCGATCGCATGGCCAGACACCCGGACCACCTCGCTGGTTAGAGAGCTGAAGTCAAAAGAGGGGGCAGACAAGCTGCAAGAGATATGTGGCCTTCCACTCTCAACTTATTCTTCCTCTGCCAAGCTGGTTTGGCTCCTTCGAAATGTCCCTGATGTGAAAAAGGCATACGACGACGGTCGTTTAGCATTCGGAACCGTTGATGCTTGGCTCGTCTACAATCTAAACGGCGGGAAAAAGAACGAGGTCTTCGTCACAGATGTGACCAATGCTTCTAGAACTATGTTCACCAACCTGCACTCTCTCAAATATGATGAGACTTTGCTTCACTTTTTTGAGATTGATCGCTCGAAAATAAAACTCCCGAAAATTGTTGCTTCTGCCCATGAATCGGCATTTGGTTCCATGGCAGATGGCCCCTTGAAAGGCGTCAAAATCACGAGCTGTCTTGGTGACCAATCCGCTGCATTGATTGGCCACTGTGCTTTCTCGCCTGGCCAAGCTAAAAACACGTACGGGACCGGCTGCTTCCTTCTCTATAATGTGGGGAAG
Organism: Blastomyces emzantsi; assembly: GCA_003206725.1. Taxonomy (NCBI): domain Eukaryota; kingdom Fungi; phylum Ascomycota; class Eurotiomycetes; order Onygenales; family Ajellomycetaceae; genus Blastomyces; species Blastomyces emzantsi. Next base: position 1,531 of record QGQJ01001070.1, read on the forward strand.
TCACCCGTAATTTCTAAGCATGGTCTACTTGCAACAGTTGGATATCAATTAGGCGAATCACCTGTATATGCCTTGGAAGGAAGCATTGCGGTAGCTGGAAGTGGAGTCAGTTTTCTAATGAACAACTTAGGCTTCTTCAGGGATGCAAGGAAAATCAACGACGAAGCTGCCACCGTGCCCGATTCGGGTGGGTGCGTATTTGTTACTGCCTTCAGCGGATTATTTGCTCCTTACTGGATTGATGATGCAAAAGGCACAATTTTCGGCATCTCCCAGCACACGCAACGAGGACACATAGCCAGGGCGACATTGGAAGCCGTGTGCTTCCAGACCAAAGCAATCCTAGATGCAATGGAGAAAGACAGCGGCGAGAAACTGAAAGAGCTGACAGTCGACGGCGGATTGTCAGCTAGCGACATATGTATGCAGTCCCAATCCGATATTATCCAAATGCCCATTGAACGGCCACAGATGCACGAGATTACCGCACTAGGTGCTGCTATTGCGGCGGGATACGCGATTGGCATCTTTAAGGACCTTGATGCGTTACGAGGAATGAACAAGTCGAGTAGGACTGTCTTCAAACCCCAAATAGCCGAATCAGAAAGCTCGAGGATGTATAAACAATGGTCGAAAGCCGTCGAAATGTGTCGAGGTTGGCTAGACAATAATGCAATCCAGTCGATTTGATTGTTGAACAACGAAAAAATGACTTTTCTATTGGTGATGGAGTTGTTTGTCCACGTCCACGTCCACTTACCTCTGGTTTTTGTTTTTAAAATACCTTCATCAACCATAGCAGGCAGGATGCTCTTTTGGATACCCATGTTTTCATTTTTCTAATTTTCCCTTTGCGAATATACCTTTTTCGTGTAGATGCTTAATAGTCAGTTGTTCTATTCTTGGTTTGATGCAAATGTTCGTAATAGATTGGCTCCCGTTGCACTGGTTCTGCCGTTCTGCCCTCTAAGATTGCGAAAGAGGCCGTCTTGTGTCGTTGTGTCAGTGTGTTAGACAGCCACGGGGTGTTATCTGATAAGGTTGTGCTTAGGCTGTGCTGGATGTTGACTACACGGCATAAGACGAGTCTCGTTGGGGGCCGGGGGAAGTGCTTTTTGTTTTTCTGCTCGTTCCGCTCTCCTCGGACAGCATTCTTGTGATTCCTGAAATCCATCCTCGGTTTCTCACTCCTTGATTACGACTCGGTTACAACGTCGAATGATTATTTGTCTGCGCCTCGGTGAATTGTTTTCGACCGCACGACCGCAATTGGGCTAGTCGTTTGGTAACATCGATGCACGAGTAGGGAATATCTGCACGATATCCAGTTTTACAAGCATTCGGAAACAGACCTGTTGTGCCGGGGATTAAGCAATCAGAGTTTAAGGATATTCCCCTTCTTGTTGGTGACAAAACAGTGCTGAGCTTGGTGTCATAGATATTTGTCCCGTCTGTGGCAAGGGGCTATTTTTCACATCAGGAGAAAGGGAAAACCACCTTATGCATGCAGGGTGCGCCGGATGGAAGAGACAAGAATTGAATCTTCAATCATCAGCCCTGCATAAACCATATTACTGCAGCGAGCTATTTCGCTCTCAAAAGAAAAAGGGAAATAGAAGAAACGAAAAACGCCACGACGGACGGCTTCTCCCGTGCAGGCCAGTTTGGGGCGCCAGACCATTGACCAACAAGCCTTAGGGAGGGAGGGGCGATCACCGTCATGACCAGTAAACCCTGCTAGTTGAACCTCCGCACTCTTATTTTACCTCCCATTTGTTCGTTTGGCTACGATAGTGTGAACTGCCAGTTTCGTTTTACTTTGCCTTTTAACTGATCACTCAGCACGCACGCTCGGAAGCTAGTTACCAACTTCGGTGCTTGTGCTGGGAAGTTTCCAAGCCTGGTGTTAATGATATTCTTTCCTTACATATCTTTGTTGGGTTCCACAACATCGAGCGGCTTCTGTTTCCTGATATACATGGACTGGGACCTACAATATGGATAGGTTCTGCGTCATTATCCGAACGGGGGCAATTACGCTCAGCTCTCTTGAGAGGCAACAACCACCTCAGCGTTGCATGCTTAAGGATGTTGTTCCCTTGCGCCTGGGCCATCAATCGACCTTAATTTTTTTCGCTGCTGAGAGAAATCATTTAAAAGGCATGGATCAGAACCGCTACTGCTGCTGCTCAAATTTGTCTCCTAGCAGCAAGTACCTCTACCCTACCATCCATACGCCCAACTAAGAACACACGCTTGCCTTCGTTACCATTTTTACACAGGAAAGATGTGTGATTATAAAGAGTTGGAGCATAGTTGTGGTCACAAGTTGTTCTTGGTTCACGCCTGGTGCCCCGACTATCTAAAAACACATATACGATGCCAACCAAATGTGATCGCGCGGTATGTTTGAACACCTTTGCTTTTTAACCAATGCACAAGAAGCCAGAATAAAGGAAACCCCTGGACATCAGAATTATACTGATGAAGCAATCACGGGATTAGGGAAACACTTTCGAAAGAATGCAGTACGTAAATTCCGTCGTCCGCCATCTGTTCGACCTTCACCCCTCGTCCCTTATTGGGAGTATTTTCTTTGCGCTCGCTGGAGATACACGATGTGCCGTATATGTTACGAAATATTTTGTGAAAATGGGCCAAACCTACCTTATGGCTGCACCTCCGGTATTAATTAAACATTTTATGTTCCTAGGTTCCTGTGCAGAATTGAAGAAAAGAAGATCCCCGCCCTCGTCGTCGCCCCCCTCCACCTCGACATGAAAAATAAAACCCAATAATCCGCCCATTGAGAAATGTGACCGAGAAAACTTTTCGTCAAAGCTATCACCATCAATGATTCCTGCATACTATTTCGCATTATTTCGTCACCCGACCAGTTCTCCTCCCTTCATGACATCGATACGAACTTAATAATTAACGAGGCGAGATATAAATCGGCCGGCGGGTGATCTTGAACCCTGTTTTTCTCAAATTGGACTATTTGGGGTGCTGGCCGCCTTTCAGGGTCTGGTTGGCTCTAGCCGTGGTTTAAATAATGATGCAACTATGGTTTACGCACGACATACGCGACAAAGAGTTGACGGGGAAAAGAAAACCAAGGCTGATTGAAGATGTCGATCTATTTTTGTCCAATCACAGAGTTCTCCTGTTTTATTTTTCCCTCGTTTTATCTTTCTTTTGGTTTATTTTTAGGGCGGCATATTTTGCTACTCTTAGTTTGGCTTTTTTCTTTTTTTCGATCCCTATCTGCAATTTTCCTTTCCATTTTTCGGGAATTTTCAAATGGGGTGCACGGAGGTCACAAAGTAAACATGGCCATTAATGATTTTTCTTGTGTCTGGATTCTTGGGTTTGTTGCCCCTTCTTAATTTCGGGCGTTTGACCCGCTTTTGCAGCCTTTGACCATCTTCCTTCATACTCTTAAACTTTACTCTCTTGCAAATCGGAATTTTTGTGATCAGAAGAAACAGTTACTTCAACCCTGGTTTACACTTCTTTTTTTCACCGTTATCTTTGCGGAGGACCGCGACTACCGCTCGGTCTCTCATATCTACGGTCTCATGGTAGAGATTTTCTATCTCCACAACTCTCGAGAGATACGTGTCTTTTATTAACATTCCTACCTGTCACCACCGTCTTTGTAGCTTTTCTCCGTCTCGCTACCCTGTCATCCCCCCTTACTCCCGTGCTTATCTGGAGGGAGAAAGGGGATGAAATTGAAAAGGTAAAATCAAAAAAGGGGCAACGAAGAAGAAAGGAAAGGATATAGCCATAAGACGCATCATGATGATTAATTACCAGGGTACTTACTGACACCAAACATCCTATCCCTCCGCTCCCTATTCCTCGCGCTCACCATCATTGTCTCACCCGGTCTAAAAAAGCGGAATAAAAGAGAAATGGAAAATAAAAGGGACGAAAAAAACACATAAAGGATTGCCTCGGTTTCTAACTAACAGTGCATGAATAAGGACACCCCATTCGGTGCTTCTAAACGCCCGTCAAAGTTGGTGCATCTTATTTGTTGAGATGGGCTCATTTTCCTTTTTTTTTTCAATGTGGTTTTGTACATGATTTTCCCCTTATTGTTCTGCTCCTTTATACCCCACGTCTTCCTCACAAATACGACACAATGCATTCGCGGTACTGTTTTCTCGTTCCATATATTTTCTCCGGCGCACCTAATAGGGTTTTCAGCCGATACCCCCGAAGATCTAGTCCACCAACCCGGGCAAGAAAACAACTTTCTCTCTTATCCCCCCACCCCCCTTTTCCCTTTTCGCTGGATTTATCATTTTTCCTTTCCCATCCACACCTTGTTCGTGCTCTGTTTTCATTCTCCCCCGTGTTACATGAGCCAATTAAGTGGTTGCTGATGAAAAAAATTCATGCCCTAGACACGCACAGACCCATATGCACTGCATCCTAAGCGTGGGGTATCCCGCTCCGGGTCTCCATTACCCCCTCCGGTTCTTCCACGAGGGAGACAACAGAAAAGTCATCCTATACCACCTCCATGCCCTTCGTTTCCATCCAAACTAGCCTCTGATCCGCCCGAGCTGCCAGACTACATGTATGAAGTGTGACTTGTGTACTGCGGTGCTTATTTCAAACAGTGAAATGTTATCTGCATCCACACAGATAGGAAGAAAGCTCGTGCGGTCACCGGCTAGCTAGCAGCAGCCTGCATATTTTTATCGATGGGAAACCGGATCAGGGGCTTGCAGACCGGGCACACTTACATGCATGTATGCATGCATGTATGCACGCAAGCACGCACGCACGAGGAACCAGCGAGGCCGGGCTTCAACCTCAACTTTGAGATTTGAACCGCGGGGTTGTTGTTGTTGGTGGCGGTGGATGGGGTGAAGGGATCGGGGAACGAGGGGCCGGGCCGTATGAAGGTTGTTGATATATGATAGGTTACATTTGTTTTCTTTTCGGCGTTGGAAAGTGAAATGGGCGCTGCCCCTCCTCCCTCCCGCCGTCTAGTGCTGAGAAAGCTACCCTTTTCTGGTGGCTAAGTTGTGGAGGGGTCCTGATCAAAGCTTGATGTAAGAGGAAAGTTCCCAAGATGCTCTAAAGATGATAAGGTAACTTAGGTGCTCATAGAATTTGTATGAAGGAGAGAATGGACATGTACAAACAAGGGATTATATAGTTAAAAGTTCACTTGTTCTCCCTGTTACCCTAACCAACAGGATCAATCTTATGAGTGAAGTATTTCAACTATGTATTGCAGATAGTTATCAAATGTATCCTTCACACCCTAACCCCTCTGTTTATTCCTCTTTGGTTTTTCAAAAGTCACACGTCTAATAATGTATGCATGCATTATTCCCCACTTTCCTCATGACAGAACATGTGTGAGGTATGCAATGCAAGTGTCAAAAATGGGAGATAAGACAAGAGTTTCCATGGCTTGCATAAGCACTCTTGCTAGAAATGTAGATCTGAACTCATTCTTTTTTGTCTCCCTTGCTTCAATTGCTTTATTTCTTCTGCTTCTATTTTAATTTATTTTTAATTTATTTTACCCTTTTAAGGTTTGTGTTTTTGATTATTATTTTCCACCTGCATATAATCCTTCCCCCCTTCTTTCTCCAAACTTTTATTTTGAAAGGATGAAAAAAGATGGAAAAGATGAAAGAAACTGCGCTGATTATATATATCAGCGATGAAAAGTGAAAGAAGGAAAGCCGAGAAACGCCCGTGGAGGCTCCTATCACGCACCACCAGCAAGAGACGAACCGCTCGTTCTTTTAAAAATGTTAGATAGCCAACTAGTTTCTTTTGTGATGGGTATGATATGATAGTTTTGAGTGAAGTGTGCGGAGTGAGCACATTCTAATAGTGGAGGTTTTCGATGTTTTTCGTTTCTTCTCTTCTCTTTTTTCAAGTAGAGCTAATTGTGTCCAGTCTGCGTGGGGGGTTGGGGGATGTGGATATAGCAAGTGAAAGTGCATTTTACATGTTAACAGTGCCTTTTGCTAGATCAACAGTAGAAAGAAGTTTTACAAAAAGGGAAGAAACTGAAAAGTTTAAAACTGATAGATCCATTGTTTTCGCTGTGTTACATTTATGTTTTCCCCCCAAACAAAGGAGAATATGAGCAGAGAAATAAAAACGGAGACGGGAAAAACACATGCTAGATATGACGTGTGAAGGTGGTTGAGCAGATAATGATATACCCGTGTCATATGATTTTAGGAGATGAGTGTTGATGGTATGCATGTATGTATGCTTCGAAAGGGTATGCAGCCAAGTGCTAAAAAGAAGATAAAGGAAACAGCTATATATTAAAAAGAAGACAAACAACGGGAGAATCAAGAGCGACCAAGTGTATACTAATAATAGAAAGAAGTGAAAGTGAGAAGGGAAAGAGAATAAAACAAGAAATTGAGGAATACCAGGAAAGCATTAAGTGAGACTCATGCTCATTTTGGCGCGGCAGATTCACCAGTTGTAGGTTTCAACCCGGCCGCCATGAGCGCATCAGGTAGTATAATTGGTGCTTTGGGTATCGATTCAAGCTTATCTAATTTTTCTCCCTTCAATACTTTTTCCATCTCCTCCTTCGTTAACGTCTCATACTCCATCAGTGCCTTGGTTAATAGCTCTAGTTCCTTTCGGTGTTCTGTGAGAATTGCTGTTGCGCGTAGGCTCGCTTCCTCGACTAGACGTCTGACTTCAGCTTCGATTTCTTGCTTGGTCTCCGAAGATAAAGTCTTGTAATTTGTAATGAGGTCGATGGAGCCTAGTTTCTTGGAGTACCCATATTGCGTCACCATCGAGAAGGCAGTGTTGGTTGCATGTTGAAGATCCTACAGCACAAAGAAAAAGGGACAGCAAGTTAGCTAATGAGTGAAAATAACACATGCTGAAGGAGGCAAAGACCAACAAAGGCGGAAACATACCGATGATATACCGCTCGTGACATTTTCAGGTCCAAACACAAGCTCTTCAGCCGCCTTACCACCCATGGACACGTCGATATCCGCCAAAAACTCAGTATAATTTCGCGAAACGATGTCCATTTCCGGGAGGAAATGGGTGGTACCCAAGGACATGCCTCTCGGAACAATAGTAATTTTATACAGGGGCGTCGCAGCGGGAGAGAAGTAGGCAACAAGAGCATGTCCTGCTTCATGATATGCGGTAAGAAGCTTATCTTTCTCCCGCATAACTCTGCTGCGCGCCTCGGCCCCCATCATTATCTTGTCCTTGGCCCAATCGAAGTCCTTAGGGCCGACCTTGGTTTGTTTGTTTTTGCTGGCATGAATGGCAGCTTGGTTGACGAGATTCTCTAAATCGGCGCCGGAAAAGCCAGGTGTTCCACGGGCAATAACAGTAGTGTCAACATCCGTGCTTATTTGGACGTTTTTCATATGGTGTTTCAGGATATCAACGCGGCCGCGGACGTCAGGAAGGCCGACTACGACCCTACGGTCGAACCGGCCAGGCCGTGTTAGAGCTTTATCGAGTAGTTTTGGATAGTTGGTTGCTGCAATGATAATAACGCCAGTAGACTGGGAGAACCCGTCGAGTTCTGTCAGAAGTTGATTCAGAGTTTGCTTCACGTAGGCGGCATCTCTCTCATTTCTCTTAGCTCCGATGGCGTCCAATTCGTCAATGAATATGATCGCAGGTGCCTTGGTTCGGGCTTGAGTGAACAATTCGCGAACACGCTTGGCTCCTACACCAACATATACCTCATCGAATTCTGACCCAGACATGTAAAAGAAAGGTACACCAGCCTCTCCAGCCACAGCTCGAGCAAGTAGTGTTTTTCCGGTACCAGGGGGTCCAACCAGGAGCACACCTTTGGGGAGTTTGCCACCAAGCGTGTTGAAGCGTTCAGGGTTAGTCAAAAATTCAACCAGTTCTTGCAGTTCCTCCTTGGCTTCGTCGCATCCATGAACATCACTGAACCGAACTTGTTGGTGCTGCGGTTGCGCTTCGTTGGGCTGGGAGCCTCGCACGTTTTTCAGTATGCCAGTAGTGTCTGCGATAATGTTGATCACGACGAAGGAGACGTAGGTGAAGAGCAGGAAAATGAAAATGAATTTGACCCAGCGATAAATCGAGCTTGACAGAGATTCCTCCACCACAACGTAGAGAGGGGATTCCTTGGCTCCAGTGCCGTCTTTTTTCGCAGATAGTGCAACCTGTCCTCCATTCATATGGGCTGCAACCGCTTGTCCAACCGCTTGTAGTTGATCGTTGTTCAGATTCTGATTTTGCGATTGAAATTGGTTCTGAGCAGGCCTGAACCCAGCGCTAGCATCCAAACCGCCGACACGCTCAAGAGCCTTTAGGTATGTAGCTTCACTAAACCCATCACTAGCATATTTTCCGCTCCGGTATCGTTCAATGATGATTGCAGGCATGTTGGCGCGAAGCAAGGCGTTGTAAAACGCATTTTGGGCGCTCACGCTATGAGGTTTGCTGTTTGCGGTTCTCTCAGTGTGGGCTAAGACATTCTGGAAAGGCCCGCCGTAAAGGAATCTGTGCTGCTGAATCTGTGAAATGCCTTTCAATTCCGGAATACTCCGCGAACGGCCGAGTTGCAGGAGAGAAATGGTAGAGTACTGGCGGGGGGAGTTCGATTTGACATTGTTCGCCGTCGAGGAGAGCCGGTTGTTCAGAATAGTTGTCCGAGTAGCTAAAGCCGGATTGTTAGTCAGGTGGAAAGGAAAAAAAAGCTGCGGGTAGGTTCAACATACGAGAAGAAAGCACTGAGGAGACGGTCTGTTGGCCAAAGGCAGGGATCGTTTGGGAGGTGTTTCGTAGAGCGTTCAGCGGGACTGACTTCAAACACTCTGGAAGGACCATATGAGATTGAACCTGAGATCATTAGCAACGCATACTGTGTCAATATATGACCAAGCGAAGGACTCACCGTTGAAGATTCATCCCGGCGGCCCCGGAGACGATCATGGCGTTCCTTGGCAGGGCGAATTTCCGATGACGATGGCCGGCCAAAACTCTTCCACGGCGTTGCCAGAGCATTAGCCACGGAAGGCCAAAGATCCGTAGTCACAGCTGCCGCATTCTGGGTATTTTTCAAAGTCAGTAAGTAATGTACTTTGTCCAAATGAGGGGGAAAAAGTGAAGAAGTTCGTACGGGCAGACAAAGCGGAGCGTTGAAGGCCATCATCCTGTGGCAGGCGAGTCTGCCAAAGGACGAGAAATAACTCTGGACTTTGCTGAATGGCGATCAGGGTCTCAGTTGAGTAAATCCATTCAGTATGAATAAGGCGTCAGAGCCATTGTTGGGGCGCTTGAACAAGACCTGGGTGCTGGAAGTTGGGAGTTGCGTCAGGTTGTTCTTATTCTCAGTAGCAAGCGGCGAATTTGTTAGAGTTCGAAGATATTGCCACTTTGGTCCCGGAGCCGCGCCGTAGCCGAGATCGCGGGCTAGGGCGCTTAGTCATCACAGGTACCGGTTGGGGCCTCGTTTTGGAGGCATAAAATCGATGAATGGGTTTCTTTTTTGTTCAAAGGTAATAATAAATCGCCATCTAAAAGATATCACTTAAGGAAAGGAAGGCACTTTTCCTTTCAATCAACTCGACGTTAGGAATCGGACACCCCACCAAGTTCAAACTTTGGAAGTTCGCGCATAATCATGTGACTATATCAATCGGCTGTGTTCTTGAATGGATGTTCCAGACCAACCACCACCACCACCACCAGCAGCTTAGCTTTTTTTGGCGTTAAATTCCTCCCAACATGTGGCCTTGTAAGAGCCTAGCTGCCTAGCTGCTAGGGCGCTTGGGCTGTTGTGTTCGCCCTTCCTTACATCTTTTCTTCCCTCTAACCATCAGATAACAGCGATATTCTAGATGTGGTGCGCCGTTCTCACCCAGCAAGTATGTTCCAAGTGAGAACCAGGCAACCAAATTACGTTACGCCCGTACCTACGGCGGTTCGTCCATGGAAGTTGGTTTCTCAAACACCTGAGAGGCACCATCCATGCCAGTGAAGGTTATAACCTTAACGGGAGCACCCCGTCCCAGTGCGCTGAAGTGGGATGTTTCAGAGCTACTGAGCGAGTGCTGGTTTTGCCGCCTTGGTTATGATGATGGACGGGGTACCACAAAAGCGGGCTCGGTGCGTTGGCGGCGCATTGAGCAAGGCGAGCGTCATTACGGTTTCCCAGGAGAACATGATGAAATTGATGAGAACCATGATGATGAGAATATGAACTATGAAAATACGGAGTTCTTCGCGCTGGGTGGTGCAATTGAGAGACATACTGGTTTACAGGCGACAATAGATATTGAGATGGAGGCTGGGTCAGAATTCTACGATCATTCCTTTGCAGTGCATGAAGGGGGTGGAGACTCTACTATGCTGAGCGGGATGGACTCGTTTTACACAGAATCCAACTTCGAGACTACCGTGGACGATACGAGTATGGTCGGCGGCGCGAACCAGTCGACAGAGGATCACGATACTGACAGCCATCAGCATCCCCTACCGCCTCCTTTACCCGGACATCTGAGTGATCTAAAAGATATCCCCAGCGCGACATATCTCCATTCGATCTCCCCTCGGATGATCCCTATCAATCTGATTGTGGCAATAATCACGATATACCCACGCAAACGTGTGCGAACTCGTTGGGGGTACGAGACTAATGTTGTCGAGTTAGTGGTTGGCGATGAAACTAGGTCAGGATTCCAGATCACTTGCTGGTTGTCCCTGAAAGAAGGCGAGTCGCGGGATGGTGTGAGGCCAGGCCTTGACGGGTCGATACGCGGGTTACGCCCGCGAGATATAGTTCTATTCCGGTCTGTGGCACTCAACAGCTTTCGGGGTAAAGTATATGGTCAGAGTTTGAAGGGTAATATGACGAAAGTTGATCTTCTGCATCGGGCGCCTGTTGACCCTAGCGATGAAGAGGGCCTGTTCACTGCCTACACACTTGCCGATCGAACGAGCGATTCTCACCCGCAGTTAGTGAAGGTGCGCAGAGTTAGAGATTGGATTTTGGATTTTATCAGCCCTCACATTTACGGAAAGGTCGGCCAACCATCAATTCGACTGGGGGTGCCTAGCGACGAACGGGGTCTCCCACCGGATACCCCATAACCCCTAACTAAATGTTTCCCCGAAAGACCCGGATTCATGTTATATAAATTTTAGGTCCACTGCGAAACTGAAGATGTTGTGCTCGACTTTCGACCTGTTTGATCTCCGCATTTCCGCCTTTTGCAGCCCTAAGCCATGCGAGTCAAAGATCCCTGCATAATCATAGGATGCCAGGAACATGGTTGACTCACTATTTTCGCGGAGGTACTTTTTAGGAATGTCTTGGTCATGGGGTTCACAGCAACAATATTGGAGAGTTCCAATTTTCAGGGAAGTTCCGCTATGGTTGAATAAAAAAAAAAAATTCTTGGATGGGATAGCCATAGCCCTTTATCGCTAGCGCGAAGTTTCTACCCGTTATTTCTACTGAATAAAAAAATTACCCTAGAATTGTATCTTGAATAAAGAAGCTTCCTTAGTCTTTTATCCTCCCAAGAATCCGTAAGTGAGGAAATTGGCGAGTTTGGTGACAGGACTACCTAGGTAGGGAAAATTGGATTAGCTGGAGTGGAGGAGAATCCGGATACAATACTCCGTAGATATGTACTATATTCAACAGAACTATGCCCAATAACCCCAGGTAATCAATTACCTAGGTAGATAACAAATGTTTCAGTTCAAAAAGACATCCCTGGATCGCTATCAATGTGTTTAGTGTGTTTATGAATTCCCCTTTGGAAGCTTTAATAGGCGGGCAAAATAAAACCAGCCCGGGCAACACAGAAGCAACAGGCCAGTCATGGGCTGGAGTTTGATCGCCATTCGTATCAGATGACAGCAACTGGCGGGTTCATGAATGGAAATTATTCTTTTCTTAGCTGGTTTTGCGCTCTGGAGCGGCCCCGCTCGCAGTGGTGGTACCTACAGCAGAGGTACCCTGAAGACGGCACACCGCAGAGTTTGCTAGTGAACTGCCGTCGAAGGTACCTCTCGCCAGAGTCACCTCCGGCCTTGTGTCCGCTAGCGCGGTCCAGGTGGCTTCGGCGCCCTTGGCTCCAGCAACCACGCATCCCATCAGAGACAGAATTCATACCACGTCGTTTCTTTCTCCCCTTTCTTCACAATAATACTCTCAACTTCCTCTCCTCCCCCGACACTCTGCCTGCTCTTCATAATACCCTCAATTCCTCTATCTGCCTCTGCTGTTTACTGTCTTTTCTCCTCCTCGCACACTCGTTTGCCTTGCTCCCATTCTACCCCACATCACTTGTACCTTAATTTGAATCGAGGCCGGTTTCTGCTGGCCCCATATTCCCCTTTACTCACACTACCTAGTATCTCGAATCAACTATGAAGGGTAAGAATTAACTGCATTCGCGATACTCCCGACAAGGCAATTGATCCATCTACTGACGTTTATTTGTGCTTTGTAGCCCTAATTCTCGTTGGGGGGTTTGGAACCCGTCTGCGCCCCCTGGTACGTACGCTTCTCACCGCAAAATGCGAATCCCGTCTGTCGCCTCGAAAACTGTGCGGGGGATCCATTCAATACTCATACCTTTTTAACTAGACTCTTACTCTCCCCAAGCCGCTGGTGGAGTTCGCCAACCGTCCTATGATCCTGCATCAAGTTGAGAGCTTAGCTGCCGCCGGCGTAACAGATATTGTTCTCGCCGTTAATTATCGGCCAGATGTCATGGTCGCTGCACTTGAGAAGGTAAGCGTCTATATATTCTGTTGAAAATCTTAGCGGGTGCTAGCCAGTCGTGCTACTGCTTGCGAAAAGCCAAAAGGAAAGAAGAAACAAAGTATGCTGATCGTTGGCGGAAAACACAAAATCTAGTACGAGAAAATATATAATGTAAAAATCGAATTCTCAGTTGAATCGGAGCCGCTAGGCACCGCAGGGCCTCTTAAACTTGCAGAGAAGATCCTAGGAAAGGACGACACCCCATTTTTCGTTCTCAACTCAGACGTTATTTGCGAATATCCCTTTGCAGATCTAGCTGCTTTCCACAAGAAACATGGAGACGAAGGAACAATTGTGGTAACAAAAGTGGAGGAGCCTTCTAAATACGGCGTTGTGGTACATAAACCAAATCATCCATCGCGTATTGATCGTTTTGTCGAGAAGCCCGTCGAGTTTGTTGGGAACCGCATCAATGCCGGCATCTACATCCTGAACCCCAGTGTCCTGAACCGCATTGAGCTCCGCCCTACTTCCATTGAACAGGAAACTTTCCCGGCCATATGCAAAGATGGCCAGCTTCATTCCTTTGACTTGGAGGGATTTTGGATGGACGTTGGACAGCCCAAGGATTTCCTCACGGGTACCTGCCTATACCTTTCCTCGCTCGCCAAACGCAATTCGAAAATCCTGTGCCCGCTGTCAGAGCCATACGTTTACGGAGGAAATGTGATGGTAGATCCCTCTGCTACGATTGGGAAGAACTGCCGTATTGGACCCAATGTCGTGATTGGACCGAATGTCGTGGTTGGCGATGGAGTGCGACTTCAGCGCTGCGTCCTGCTAGAAAATAGCAAGGTCAAGGATCATGCGTGGGTAAAGTCGACGATTGTCGGGTGGAACAGCGCCGTGGGTAGGTGGGCACGGCTGGAAAATGTTACTGTCCTTGGTGACGATGTAACTATTGGGGACGAGGTCTACGTCAATGGAGGCTCTATTCTCCCTCACAAGAGCATCAAACAGAACGTTGACGGTATGTATTTGATGTTATTTTCTTTTTCGATTGCCTCATTCTTTGCTGAAATATATGTATATTCGTAACTAACAACATATATCTTAATAGTTCCCGCTATTATCATGTAACCCAACATTCCCATACCGAAAAATTACATGAGCCTTCTGTTCATTCCAATAGGAAGACCCTGTAAAGAATGGCAACGACCCAGCGAACAAAATTGCCTTCCTTTTTATAATCACATTTGAAAACCTAATATTATGCATGGATCGGAGTCGTTCTGTGCAGATAATTATCAACGGCGTGCGAGGTGTGGAGGTATGTTATATGTTGCACATGAAACGTCAAAAGAGGTGGGTGCAGAGTGTGTGGGATTGTCTGGATCGAATCAAAGGTAATACCAAAAAAAGAGTCGTTCAAAAACGGGTGGGTTTTGCCTATAGAGCGGTAGGGTGTTGAAGAAGGTTGACATTTACTTTTCCTTCCTGATTTTATTTATTTATTCCCCCCTTTTCTTTTTTTTCCTTTTCTTTTTAATATGCTACCAGCTCATTCACGTCCGATGAGTGAAAAAATTTCTGCAGCCCAACTTTTGTCCTCATTATTTTTGTCGGTTCTCAACTCCTTCGAGAGATCCCATATGTTCATAATCTCCCTTGTTCATATTTTGCATGCATCATTTTCTCCGCTCCATTTCTGACTTGGTTCTGCGTTTGTGCCTGGGGTTCGGGAACCTGATTCTTCTGTTCTAATTCTCCTTACATTCTCTTTTGTTGTTCTTCTAACTCTGTGGTATATCTTGCTTCCCTTTTTCTTGCCTTACACACACATATATATATATATACATATATATTTATTTAGCTTTTGTTTCTGACATGCTGCAAGATCTGGCCCGAATTTTTAGTCTTAGTTTAATTTACTTAAGTGGATCCGCCTTTCAGTTCTGTAATTTATCCTTTTATTTCAGGATCTGGACCATGTTTCACATTTCACGCCGACGAGAGCATACGTACCACATGGGGAAAGTTCGTATAGTAGGCCTGGTATGAAGCAAATCAGCAAATTATAAAATGTGAGAACAGTAACGGATTGCTTCGAATATCTGTGTATTATGATTAACCCCGCTCAGAGGTATTATCTAGGGTAAAATGGAAGCGCCACATATGCGTGGATATATCACAATGATTATCAAAAGGCTTCAAAAATGAGAAAGATAAAAAAAAAAAAAAAAGAATATGGCATCGTCCCCGAAATAGAGAAAGCCTGGAACAACCCCAAAGTGGAAGAAAACCAAGTCGCATATTGAAACATGTTTCCCCAATGGGGCCAACCTTCCTTCGCAAGCAACGTATGCCATTATCCCAATGACGCTGATCTCGTTCGAAACGAACAAAAATATTACAACCCACTCACGATCCCCCTTGCTTCCTCCTCCTTCTCCAAAATCTTCTCCCACCGCATCCTCAACTCTTCCATCTCCCGCCAACACGTCCTCCCCAGCTCCTCAAACTCCACTTTCTCCTCCGCCGTCAAATCCGTCGCCCCTCTCTTCCTCCTTCGCTTCTTGTCATCCTCCAACACAGCCGCACCAACCACTCCACCATGCCCCCAGCCCTCCACCTCGGTGGACACCGCACTTTCCCGACCCAGCCGGTCACTAGACGATCCCCATTTCGGTTTCCTACCGCCTAAACGCGCATAGACGCCCTCCGCAGCGTCCAGTACAGACTGCGGCGTGAGCGCTAGCCAGATAGGTGCGCAGGCGCCGCTGTAGGTTGAAATTGTGTGCCAGGGAGATCCGAGCATGCGGGCGAGCCAGAATGTGCTGATCATAGCGTAGAAGAAGGGGAGAAGGAGGGGCATGATGCCGGTGCCGCAGATGCCTGGGTGGGCGATGTAGATTTGTGGTTTTGAGCGTGGGATGATGCAGTTTGGATTTCCGGTTCCATTCTGTTGTAGTTTTGCAGTGGCAGAAGGGTTAGATGCAGATAAGTAGCTGTCAACCCACGGCGACGAGCCTGGGAGATCTGAGGTCAGGGCGAGGACGTCCGTGAGGCGTTTGGAAGCCTGGTAGGCGCATCGGGTATTCAGGGCTTGGAAGTCTGAGAGGTCAAAATCTTCACTTGTAGCTTCGAGGCTGGATATCCAGATGATACGGCCCGGAGTTACTTCAGAGGCGGAGAGCAGTGGCATCAATGCGTGCGTGAGCATATAGTGTCCGAAAACATTCGAGCAGAACACGTTTCCCAGCGGAGGCTCGTCAGGCTGCGACGTCTGCTTCTTCACTAGTACGCCCTTGGTACTACATGTAAATGCTGCTGGGTACGTGACTGCGTTCACCAAGTCTGTCAAGAGAAGATATATCGCTTTGAACCAATGGATGCCCGTGAACCCGGCAATTCCAGCATTGAGGATCACAGCATCCAGTTTCGGGAGCGATGTCAGTAGCCGTCGCGACAAAGTACGCACTGACAGTAAATTGGCCAGATCAACATGTTCCGGCTTGAGGGTCACACGGTCCTTGCATGTTCCGTATTTGGCGGCGGAGTCATTGACGTGTGCTTGAAGTTGGGAGAGGGTTTCTGCGCTCTTTTTGGAGCTGCGAGTGGTAAATAGGAGTATTAGGGACTTGGATTCTGGACGTGTTGCCAGGAATTCATCAATTGCGCGACAGCAGATAGAGAATCCTAGTCCGCTGTGGCAGTTCGAATGGGGGAAAATGGCATTAGCGAAAACTTAACAGGAGCTCCGGGAAGCTTGCTTTAATGCTTACCTGTTTGTGCCTGTCACTAGAATGTAAGTTTCATCAGACTCTCTGGAGTCTGGCGGGTTATTGTTGGAATCCATTGCAATTGACGTCGTCTGTCGTTTGGGCAAGAAAAAAATCGGAGCCCGGTGGTAGAGATATAAACGATTTTCTGGGCGATGTCGCTTCTCATTGGCTGGAGGAAGCATTAGTAAGCACTGAAAACCCGCGTGGCTGCGGCTCCCACTCTTCCTGCTTCAATTTCTGATATTAAGTCCGAATTCGATTGAACTCCAATTCAAACAATTTGGAATTGATTTCGGAATTTCTGTGAGTTGATTCTGATCACACATACAAAACACCCGAGGAGTCTGCAGCTATTATGGCGTACCTGGGCAAACTTTCTTTAGGCTGGGGTGGCCTGTAACAGGGATTGTTAACACACGTCAAGTTTCCGCCTTGTAGCCAGCGTCCGTTGATGGTATTCATTGTGAAGGTTGTCGTCGATCTGATTGGCTCTCATCTTCCCGTGATAAAAGTGTTTCTTTCCACAAACGCTCAATTGACGACGCAGTGGATACGAGCGAAATCACACAGCGTCCGTTGGATCTTTTCCTTACGAGTTACACCCTCACATGCTAGCTTTGAGATCAGCTATGCTACATAGGTCCCGCGAGTTGTTATAGAGAATAGATAAAGTGGCATCCGGCTGATCAACAGATGTCACCTCTCATGGGGTTTGGAGGGCTGGTAAACCCTACGTATTGTTTGTGCCTGCATGTTGCCCGTTGTCGGTAGCTGAATTGAAGGTGAGTTATTTTGAGAGCTTTCTTCTCAATCCGGCTGAGCTGCTTTTGAACTTTTTGTCACATCCATGGATGTTGCTTTTTTGTTTATTTTGCTTTATTTTGCTTTGCTTTGCTTTGTTTTGTTTTACTTGTTGTTTGTTTTGATTCTTTTATTTTGCCATTCGAGTTTTAGGCTAAGGGTGATTCTAATGTCACTTTGTTGTGAGATTACTTCAGTTGAAAACTCACAGCGTTGTTGGGCATTGATTTGACTTCGTTGAAGGCATTTCATCGTCATTTGTTATTTGAGCCTTTCTTGCTCCATTTCTCAACTCCCTCGGCGTGGTGTCTTATTTCTCCCAAGAGTCTACTTTCGTTGTTAAAGCAGACGTCTTTTATTGAAAAGTCGAGAGGCTACTGATAAGGTGTGTTAAACACATGACATGACGGATCTCCTAACTTCTATCGAGGCAAATATTCTTATCTATTTAGGCACGCTATATTCCGTACATCGTTTCCTTAGATACAAGTTGACCACCAACTCCTTTGCGTGCCACAAACAACCTTAATTTAGTGAAACTTTAAATCATCTTAAGGTTTTATCATGTGACTCGCTAGCGTATACTCTAATTTCTCCTGGAACCTTGAACTAACTTCATCCGCTCATTTGTTTGATGAACTCTCTTTCCATGCTTTCTGTCTGTCTATGAGTATGTACCGACAAAATGACATCTTCCACCATGTAGTAGATGTGACTATAAGGTATGTAGTACCATAATACCTAGTTTGAATGCGTTGACCAAATGATGCAGTTGACATGGTAATTCGCTGTCATACATTAACAAAACCTCCTCGAGTCTCTTTGGCTGTATTTTTATTCAATTACGCAATTACATGCAAAAATGTTTGTTCACGAGGTGGAGTCGCCTTGGTATGTGGTGGTTTTACTTCCACAAAGCCTCGCTGTCGCTTCTTTGAGCTTAGAACCTAGCGAGAGCCGGAAGCGGCAATGAGCTGAAGAGCTTGCATTTCTAGAGGTCTTCTATCTAGATTATTGTGACAAACTCGCTGATTTACTAAGTTCTTTCTTATGACGCCTTTTTACTCTTGCAGCGCCGAGCTCCGGCTTATGGACTTGGTTGTGGAGCATCCACTCGACTTTATGCGCTCAGTCTCTCCGTCAATACCGTGGATTATGTTTAACCCCTACCAAGCAATGACAGCTATATTATTCCTTGTTTACACAAATACTGTTTCCATAGCAATTTCAAACTTGCTATTTCATGTAAGTACATATTTAGTTACATACTTTCCTCCACTCTCCTGAAGATTACATTTCCTCTTTTGAAACGATATGTTATGGATGAAATAAGTCTCTAACATCCATACTTACAGTGGACTATATCGCATTTCCAATATAGATTGATTATTGTTTCGGGTTCTACAAACGTCTCTATCTTGTATGTCAACTTTTCTTGCGGGAGATAACGTGGTACAACGTCTAACTAAAGTTCTATGACAGGGAACAGCTACCAATCCGCTTGAGACATCAGAAGATATCAACAAAGTGAATGGGATTGATTCCTCCCTAGCAATTCCCAAATACTCCCGACATTATAGACTGTATCTTTCAACGAAGAATGGAAGTTCCAAGCGGCAAATATTCGGGCCCAGGGCACCCAGCTATATCAGTTCCAACCTTTGACCCTTCCTTAATACCCACAGGGTCTGGAGCCTTTCCATCGACCTTTGTCACCAGTATATCTCCTACTTCGATGGCCAAGATTGCTGGAACCTTAGGCTCACGAGATCTTGGGCCTGGAGTAGTGATCGGGTCATGCACATGGCCGACTGAAGATACTACGGTCACGGATTCGAACCATCGCATAACATTTTATTCCCAGATTGTCTGTAAGGACAATAAAGAGCACACCTGTTGCCCAGTTGAGGGGAAACCAAACGCCTCTCTCTCGATCTGTCCGCAGGGTTATGCGATCGCAGAGGAGAACGCATGTTGCCCACAGTAAGTATAACTCTTTACTTTCCCGAGAATCATGGGACGATGGACACTAAGAAGATTTGTGCTAGTGGTTGGTCCGTTTTTAGCACAGTACTCGGCACACAAACCCCATGCTATAGCCAATTTTCAACAGTTGTATCCCCGGTCGCGACTGCAAGCGCAGACACCGATACAACAACCATCCGCACGGCTCTATTCGCTAAAAAATATGATCTCGTTCCTTCGCAAACGGCACGGCCTTCGGCATCCCCTACTCCTTCAACGCCTTTGGAACCGCCTTTGGAGCCGCCTTCGAAGCCTTCAGAACAAGCGCTCTCAAATGCACGGCGGTTGAACGAGGGAGAAATTGTCGGGGTAGTCATTGGCTCCGTATGTGGTGCCCTACTTATTTTAGGTGTCGCACTCGTTCTTCTACGCAGATGGAAACGCCGTCAAAATTCGATCCCCAAAATCACTGTGGATGACCTAATTCGCCAGCCGACCAAAGGCACCCATGAACTCGCCCCGACTGACAATCAATACCCAAACAAACAAACTCAGGGCGAATCGTGGACGACTGGAACAACACAGAGTGTCCCTACTGGCCCCCCGAATAGTAATCCTCATATATCGATGGCCTATTCGACCGAAATGACTCCCACCATTCGAGCTGTCGAACCACAAGAGCTCCCTGGCAATACGTTTATTAATGAATACCATCCGGCTTATCGAAATGATCCGTGTTCGTGGAGAACTTAACCCTTGTTCTTCGTTCCTCGCGAAAGTGATTTCTTTCTACTTTATTTTATTTATTTTATTTATTTTTTGTGATAACCCCGATTCTATGTAAAATTAATCCGCAAGTTACAAAGCCATACTAACAATAGCTTTTGCATATCCAAACAAGGAGACTCCCAAATAATTTTTCTCGTGTTATTTTATTCTTCAACAGTAAAGTTTACACCCCTCTAAATAATATAATTTTACCGATTCCGGTCTCGGGGTGGTTAATACAGATACGAAGCCTGCACCAAAAAGAACTCACAAAATTTATAAGCGAAACGATTCACGTTACTTGAAACGCTTGTAACCATTTCAGGTTTTCGCTTCAATATAATATCTTGTGCCCGCAGTAACTCCCTTGGAAGAAATTACCGATAGGGCTAGGCAATACGTTTTCGACAAGAATTTACAGAAATCGTGCGTGACGACTAAATGACCCGGGTTTGCAACCGAACCAACTAAATATAATAATCTATATCAAACAAGTAGACTCCCAGCTCCAGAAGGGAACGGGATTTAGAGTACCTAGGTAAAGCTAGAGGATTTATCAGCTGTATGCTGGCCCCTTTTTCTTGACCAGCAGGGGCCGTCACTGTTGCTGCTATTGACAATGCAAATGGAATTTCGGGCCTACTTATGGGACCATATTACCTTTGTCAGAGCGTACCTACTATACTGGCGTACCATTCCCATCCCATTCCCTGTAAGATCGCTCTGCAAACGTGGCAGTTTCAATAGTTAGCGACTGGTCGAGAAATACAGTCAAGCTCAACAAATTTGCCCGTCCTTTCTGTCTCTCTTTTTCTTTTTTTTCTTTTGTGTGTGTGTGTGTGTGTGTGTGTGTGTGTGTGTGTGTGTGTAGAGAGGGGGAAGGACACATTTGACTCAGCCCTTGACTAGCTATAACATCAATTTTGTCTGGCCTCTGAAAAAGCTCAATTGCGCTCAGTTGCATGGTCCGCAGGGAAGTTAGCGGTCTTATTGAATGCGATATCTCCCTTTGAAATTTCACAATGATGTTATCCCGTTGGACGTGTTTCCTTGGTCAAAATTACTCTATTCCCTGGCTATCAATGGGGGTTGGGAGGGAGGGCGTCGGAATTAGTAGATAATTGAGGCATAAGACTTGGTTTTCTGAACTGGCACGTCACTGTTACGGGGCCAGGCCCCAGGAAGCGGCGATAGGAACCGTCGACATCTCATGTATATAGACGCAAGAGGAGGCGATGTAGTTTGGGCTCATGATTCCCTGGACTTTGGCATGGGTTCTTGAGCGCGTTATTGCCGATGCAACTTTGATATCAGCTAGAGTATCATCATCCTTATTCATTCGCCTAATCCAGAGCTCCCATATAATGTGTTACAGGAATTTCCAACTCCACAGCGTCATTTTCTACAGTTGCGTATAGCAAAAAGAACTTACCCCCGGACGGCTCCTATCCTGACTAACTAGGTAGTCATCTGGAGGCTTAATCCCAACCAGCATCCCAATTCAAAATGCTTTTTCCGGAAAAATGTTTATCATTGCCTCGGGGGGGCCGCTGATAGTATACCTGATCTAGGGCAGATAAACCAATACTACAGTGTTAGTAACAGTAATCATGAGTGGTAGAATTTAATGCCTGGGTCCCTGGCCTCAAACGATTGCTTTCCCCAGTTTATCTCCAGCAACTTGGTTTTATGGAATTATCACCTTTTCGAAACAAAAACCTATAAGAGTGTAGGCCTTACCTTATAGTAGCGGGAACAAGCTCTTTGACAAATTGGCGACCGAATTGCTTATATGCTCACCTCCGGCTCTGCAGGGACAGGGACCAGCGCAGTCAGCTCCACCATTTCGCTGCGGACAAGCTTTCCATCTCCGTAAATCACACCAAAAACTTTGGCACCTCGGGTACCTATCAATCACCTTGCGTGAGGTTGCTTGCCTCTACCAACCACTGCTCAGTTTGGCGGGATTTCTCCGGTATAAAAGGGAAGATTGAAAAATCCGCTATCACTTGGAGATTTGCTCAACTATCCCATTATGCTCGCCCAAAAAGCTAGAGGGCAATTGTTAGGTGACTTTCTTGGGCGGTTATGGGCATGACTCTGGCTACTTTTTTTATTTTAGTTTTGTCAACCGCAAACGTTGAGGTGCTATAGGCGGCATATTTACGTCGGTGATTTAGGCGTGGTAGGTCACAGGCTAAAAGATAGACACGGTTTGTGCAGTGAGGGGAATCCGATGCCCCAGGCTGGCTACCCCCTGGGACTACACAGTACAGCGCTAGAAGTTGGCTTAATACGGTGAGAAATTAGGGGGTCATCGTTAGCGCTTGCCGCTGAATGTCTGGGGATTTTCTTCTAGGCGATCGAACTGCGAGCCCTGAAGAGGACACTTTGCCTCGGATCCG
The DNA here is from genome assembly GCA_003206725.1 of Blastomyces emzantsi. Lineage (NCBI taxonomy): Eukaryota > Fungi > Ascomycota > Eurotiomycetes > Onygenales > Ajellomycetaceae > Blastomyces > Blastomyces emzantsi. Next base: position 24,006 of record QGQJ01001070.1, read on the forward strand.
GGTTTCTTGACAAAATAATGCCCGTCGAGCGAAGCCTGCTTTGGCAGCCATTGGATATTTTGATTCGCGAAAGCTAATCGAGAAAATCGGTTTTCTCCTACCAAATCATCCCTGGGTTTTCCAGACTTTATCTTCGCAGGGAAGAATAGTTCAGCAGCCAAATGACAGGGCCACATCCTTGTAGTCCAATGGAAGTATGCAGGTTTTCTGCATGTTCCACCCAACCCTACTGCGTACACTCAACATATGCAGGGAGCAGTCCGACAGTAAAACCATCGTAACGAGTATTTGGTTTTATAAGGAAAAAGCAACCGAGATGTTATAATTAGCCGTCCGAGTTAGACGCCCATCATGACAGGGTACTACCAAAGTTCCGCGCTGTCACAAGATAATGATACATTGGTGGACACAGGGGAAAAAAGAGGGGGGGGTAAATCTCCTGACATTTTTTCGATTCCGATGATGATTCCCCGGGGGGTTGTGATATTTGAAATCAAAAAACGAAACATGCATCAGCTTCGAGGTTGCTGGCCACTGTAGGATTCTTTGGAGAAGTTTTAGTTATTTTCACTTATTCAACACTTCGCTACTCGCCATAGATGGATGGCTAGTAGAAAACAGGCAGGAGGGGGATGGAATGAGAAAACCGAACATGGGATGTGGAATGAGGAATGAAATATCCTGTTCACACGGACAGCGGGCGCTTCCCACGTCGAGAGAAAGGAGATGAGGTGTGGAAAAACAATGGCTGCATCATGTAGGAAGCGAGGAAGCGTTGCGCCAAAGCTCTCCTTGGCCTCAAGAGGGATAACTTAGAGAAAGCATGGCGAAGAATGTTTGCGCACACAAGGCGTGGATGGTGGCTCAAAGGCTTTTCGGGGCTCGGTCCGGCGCCTGATTTAGGCGCGGTTTATCGAGAAACCTTGACCATGGTTCCTGGGTGGGTGGAGGATGAGGATGGAGTTCTGACGATATTTTCTCACGAAGATCTGGTTCGAAAGAACGGATGAACAAACCATTTTTAGTGACGAGGTTGGCGTATCAGTTACCCACCAGCAAAGGATTTTCTTGCCATTACATCCGTACAGACATTCCTCTTCTTCTGACACACACACGGTGTTGAATGGATCAGACTACTGGACTCCCAAGCGCGAAACAAAATCGGGCTAGTCGCCCTTCCGGTGAGACAGATGAATCAACCTAGCAGGGCCTGGAGCATCGCATCCCAACCTTCTGACGGGCCGCAATCCCGTGCACGCCGATTGGCAGTTGAGCAGCGCGCGGGGAGGTCATCGCGCTGAACCTCGTCCTCCCCGGCCGATTGCAATCATCCATGCCATCCGACGAGAATTGGCAGAAGTGCAGTTACATGCAACTACTATGTACAGATCTGTAATCTGTACACTGTGGTAAGTTAGTACAGGAAATGTCAGCAGGTTGAAACGATGGTGTTGACTGTTGACTTTGATTGAATTGTGAACTGTGTATGCGTTATTACTCTCGCGGCGATGACCAGAGTAGACAAGGCTGTTTGTTATCTTCGATTAACGGCTGAAATGCTCTGCTGGTTCTTTCGTTCCATCATTGCTCCGTGCCAGTATCATCACTTACAGTACTATGTACATACAGATGACAAGCCCCCCTTCCCAAATTTGCCCCGCTTCCACCCCTTTAGCGGGAGGTCACGACCAGGTGGAGATTCCGTGACAACGCGAAATGAATCTTAGACATCGACTGTCCATCACTCTCGCGCTAAACCGCGGACCGGAAGCGTTAATCATACGCAAATTTTGTGCCCAGCCAAGTGGACCTCCCCTGATCGGTCTTTTCTGGGGTGGGGTGAATCGCTCCTTGACAAACAGACAAAGCAAGATCGATGCCAATGATCTTACCGAACAAGGTTCAGTAACCGCCTTTCCGGATATCATCCTGTCTAGGGGTCTCCTCGTTCCGACCATGATATTCCAGGAAGCTGAACTCCTTCGATAACGACAGTTTACTGCTCGCAACTTTCCCCACTACTAGGGTTTGGTTGTTTGGTTCGGCTTTCCAGCCTCCCGGGCCATAGTCTGGTCATTCTCTGCATCGGTAAATTGCTACCCCCGTCCCGAGCCCTGTTGGTTTGAACGAGAATTTGAACGATTTATCCTGCTTGGTTTTCATTGGATAGAAACCAACCAAGGCCATGCTGTTGGGTTGACCTTAAATTCGTCCCAACGCCTGCCCCTTGGGTATTTGGAATCTATTTCTCTTCCCCGACACAGGATTTACACGGTATGAATTGGCTGCCTCCAAGGGATGTAGTGCCGGACATTTCATGCTTGAGACCCCCAAAAGTCGAAGTACCGCCCGAAATGTTGAATATCACATAGACACGTTCCAAAATCTCCCTTCCTATCAATCCTCATAACATTTCCACTTTGAGTTCAGGACCTTGCTTACCTTCAACCCTTGATATGGGGATGTGCAAAGCTTGATCTCCGCTTTTTAAAGTAGCAGAAGCTAGGAGCTTATACGGATAAACTAACCCCCTATCCGTGCTTAAACGTCTGCTAACGATTTGTTTGTTGGTTGGCTGGCCTGGTCTCTTCGAGACTTTGGTGAACGTATCATGTGAAGTGCATTCGACCCTCGTCGTGGTCCTATGTTAGATTTGTGTGATAGTTCTTTATTTGCTGATCTGTGGTGGAGCTTCTCTGTCTGTGGTTTTTGATCCGGTAAATGGTGTGTTGGGTTACTGCTTGAGGTAATCATAGGGAAAATGTAATCTGTATGGTACAGTACATGTATTCGACCATGATGCTCAAACCCTTGGCATCCCGATTGATCCATCGTTGGACAGTATCGGCACACACACACACACATTGCAAAGTGTCTAGATTTGCCGGCACGTGCACTATGGTTGTTCGGGAAATTTAGACGACGAGGAAGGCCTTGTTAAGTTGGTACACGAAGGCATCGCATTATTGGGCCAATCAACACGCTGGTTGTTTTAAAGCACCCGCAAGCATTGCTCCAGACTCCAGAGTCCTACTACACCTCTCGCAAGTTACTAGAGGTTGAGTTTCGATGGCTACACCTGTGAGGAGTGCGGCCGCCGTGGTACCTTGCTCCTCTCCCAATACCATTATTAATTTATTTATAAACCAAGTCCTCCCAGCTAACCTGGCTGATATCATTGGGGTCTTTGCCAGTAATGATGATCACACACTGCGCGTTATGAACGAGCACGGCTCTTAGCTGCTCTTTTAAAGCTTGCTCAAAGTCTATATCCTTTGTGCCTCAGCTCCAGGTGCATATAACATTTGCATAAGATCCTCCGATGTCGTATTAGATTTTTCTAACTATGTATGACAATTTTTAGAGCAGTTGTGGAAGAGCAATATTACCTTGTGCGGAAGCGAGGCTGAATCTCCATTGTTTTGGTCCCTTCGCTGTGAGAGATTCCGCGGCTGAGCTAGTGATGAGGGCAGATTGCCTGGTGTCTTCTAGATGAGCAGAATATGATGCACGGCGAGGCCAGTGGCTGGAGGTAGGGCTGAATAGAAATTTAGGAGTATGAGGGAAGGTTGTTGGAAACAGTGACCTTGGCGTGAGAATCCATGCCGGCTGGGGAAAAGTTTGGAGATGGCGAGTCAGCTTCGTGATACAGTCCCAATTTCGCTAGGGTGTGGCCTAGCTAGGGTTCATTGCTTTCAGGGATTTCTTGACTAGGCCGAGATGATTAAATCATGTGAAAATTCGATGGGATATAGGATCAGGGTTCTGCCCCGCGCTTTATTAAGCGCCGCCCCAAAGATAGGGCGTATTCTTCAATTGGAAATTGTGTCATTCAAATGCCATAGCCAATGGTCAATTTCGGGCCTGAATATTACCATAGGGCAACTAATATCCGGATACACGAGGCACAGCCCTAATGCATAGCGAATTACGACTCTGAAGATTGTAATCGTAATTGCTGTATGTAAATTGGTGCATATTGCTAGGATTCTTTGCTGGCAATCCTTGCAGTAGGTATGGAAGGGTGCGATATTAAAATCTCATCTTGTGACCCGAGCGGTTCATCGTTTTGTAGCGGAATATCAACTGCCTAAAGTATATGCCTCATGTCCCTGGGTAGATCGAGGAGCACAACAAATGGATTCGGATTTTCGATACCTAGATAACAATCGAAATGAGCATAGTAGTAGCAAAGTTGTCGCAGTCATATCTAGAATACCAAAAAAAGGCGGTTTGGGACATACACACCACCTCGCTGATACACGCCGCTGTGGCCGGTCGACATGATGCATCAGCCCCAACCTTACAGCCGATTGGCGTCTCCTTCATTTCCTGTTCGTACGCTGGATTGTTAGTTTGAGCGAAAGCCGCTGTGCCACCACTGGCGTTCCCTGTTTCCCAGTGATAGGGAACCGCCAGCCCACTTTTTGTCCAGCCCAAACTCCCTCTCCCAGCCATGGGTGGTCCTTGGGATTGGAAGATCTGGTCTCTGGCCTCTTTCAACTCGTGGGTTAATTGGAGCCCAGTCGCTGCACACGCCGCTAGCAGGCAATTGCGTCCAAGATGCGGGGTGTGGCTGCGGCTTTCACTGGCAGCTAGTTGGGTGCGTGATTCGGTAATTTTGATTTCACACGCGGTCTGGTAGATGGATGATTTTGAAGGTAATGTCGAGCATTGTGAAAGCCAATAACGGATGAGAGGCAAAAACCTCTACACCTCCACGGTCCAGGCTGGCCATGTATTGTTAACTTGTCACTGACAGGCTCCTTCACACGTCGTAATATTCCTATTCTATTAGGAAGTTTTCGCGCCTGACAAGCCCATCCCGAGCACTAGGCTAGTCGCTTTGATATGATGCTGCTTTGGTGGATGAAGAAAGATCAACCCTCGAAGTCGAGCTCAACCTCATAGGTCCGGGAGCTCGACGGAAACATGGCAGCGCTGTCCCACAATCCTGTGGCACGTTTTTGACGGCGCGCTCTGTCCGTGTTACTTTGTTGCTTTACCCATGAGCCGTGCATGGGGGCCAATGATGGGAAGCCGGCGCATGGCTCCTCCGACTTCCAAGCAATCCTTTGTTCCCTCCGATCCATCAAGTGGCACATTCGGGGCACTCGACCAGGCGAGTAGCAAGTCTTTTGGTTGTCTCAACTAACCAAAAAAACCGCGATATTCTTGTTCATCACAACTTCACAAGATGGAAACATCAAACTACCTGCCGATCAGATTGTTCGCCAATAAATTGACTTTATATTAGTTCAGAATGAGTAACCTGAACGGTGAACAAACGCGATATTGGCCCAGATCCCTACCGTGCTGGCGGATACTTGATGCAGCCAAGTTTCATGTGGCCTTCGTATTCAATATTTGATTTCCTTTCTTCTGATTGGAACCCGCTGGGACATTCACACACGGCTAACCTCCTTGGCAGAATACACCGTCTGGCATTTTCGTGGGTGGAGAGGCTGCCACTGGGCCAAATGCAAAAACCCGCCCTGACGAGATAGGCCATGCGGCTGCCACCTCGAAAGGG
>QGQJ01001071.1:0-20124 GCA_003206725.1 Blastomyces emzantsi
TATATTATAAAAGTGTATAGATATGTAGAATTAAACAGCAATATTATTCCCGGTAAATAATTTGATAGTAGATAAGCAGTAGATAGATAGATATTGTAGACGTTTATCATAGAGTAGAAGTCAGAAGATAAAAAATAAAAATAAAATATTACAAAAGCAGAAAGCTATCAGAAGAAAATTAAAAGAGATAATGAAGCAGAAAAATCAATACATAAGAGTAGAAATAAAAGTAAAAAATAGAAATATGCATGATATGATAAAAAACAACTAAGATGTTTTGAATGAACTCAAAAGAAACAATCACAGGTAAAAAATAAGAAAAGTGATATTGCTGATGATAAGAGAGTAGAAGAAGCAGTAGTGAAAGAACTGAAAAAGTTACATGCTAATTATAATATATTTAAAAAAGTATTGAAGAGGCATTAAAAATAGTAAGAGAAGATGAAAATTAAAAATGATAAACGCAAAAGTTCAAGGGCTTCAGGGGAAGTGAAAAAAAATATATAAAAATGTGAGAAAAACAATGAAGAATGAAGCGCCTGCGTAGAAGAAATTAGGGAATTAGTTGATTAGAATATAGCTATTATCAGATATAGTGTTTTCGTGTGAGAAAAAAGAATGAAAGCGAAATGAAATGAGAGAAGCCAGGGGGTTACCGCCAAAATTTCCATTTCCGCGTGTCATATACAAACCGAAGAGTTGTTCCGCAGCAAACAAAAGGAAAGGGGGAGAGACAAAGACAGGGATTGAGAAAAGCTCAAAATGGGTATGTTAAAAATATATGTAGATCAGTAATTGAATAAGGAAAAGCATGACAAACGGGGCGCAAGGGGCCTAGGTTAAGGTTCTCCCTTGGCAGTATTAGAAGTAGTAGTACTAGTGTAAAGATGCGTGACGTTTCCAACAAGTCAAGTAAGGTTGGGTATTGCAAGATATATAAAATAAAAAAAAGGCCCGGTAGCGTGTGATGGTATAATCAGATTAAGATCAAGCCAAGAGAGTGGAGGGCAAAGGATATTACAATTATATATTAGCGTGAGGTATATTAGTAGAAATCGTAAACAGGCTGCTAACCAGAGTTGGTTGGTTTGAGGGTGCTTATCAACAGAGCCAACTCCAGATTCTAGAAGGAATAATCTTGCTAGAAATCATTGGGCGTGTGGTTGGAGAATGTATAGTTCATGGGCTTCTGAGGGGGAAGCTGTTCAGCTGCCCGCCTGTGTGCTTCCTGCTGCTCTGGGAATTCCTGAATTAGAAATTCGGTCACTTTCTGTGAGCCGGGGGTGGAACCTTGGGGTGAGGATGTTGTCGGCGTGCCGCAGCTTTTCACAGTGCATTGAGGTGATTCACTTTGGCTTGTCACTGTGTCCTCAACGAGAGCGGGGTTTCCGGAATCTAAGGATTCCTCATAGGTAATGGGAGAAATATGCGTTGGCTGGGGCATATGGATTGTTGGCTGTTGTAAATGGGAAGTCTCTGGGGATGACATTGAAGACGTATCAGGCCAGAGACCGCCATTGATCGGATTGGTTGGGATGGAGAGCGCGTATTCCTGAAATGTTGTACGTTGGGAGGACGCAGACATCGGAACACCCATGGGCTGATATTGCAAGTGTGATGGGACCCCCAAATGTAGTGGTGTCGTGGGCGGGGATTCGATGTGCACCTTCATGGGTTGGGACATGGGGAAAAATCGCGCGCAACCCATATCGTCCGTTGGAGAGACACAGTATTGGCTGTCATTCGGGGTTGGTGGGAGAAGGGTTCGAAAATCTTCTGGTGTCAACGGAGTTGGCGGAGCCAAGGTGGTTGTCACTAGACCAGGCACTGTTGACATCATGTCTGTCGCGTTGGCGCAATTGAAACGGCTGGCTTCTGCGAAACTAGTTATGCCTAGAGGGGAGCGTTGGGCAGCGGAAGCTTTTCGAATCCCTGGGTATCGAGATGTATGATTGGGGCTCAGGTTTTGGGTAGATTTCGCATGTCGAAGGACATGACCAGCACCCATACCGTGAATCCTTGTGGTTGGAGACATGGACGAAGGTCCGTATGAACGGGACATGGCAGAAGTTCCGATGGCAGCCGGCCGGGGTCGCTTCCGTCTGCCCGCAATATCAACTTCTTTCTCAGGATACCGCCAATTGGTGCTGGGCTCAACTTGGTGGTGCAACTGTGCCAAGTTCAAATGGGGCGTACTTTGAGGAGACAATTCAATCACGTTGTTTATTTCAGTGTGGAATAGTGTATCTGCGAGCTCAGACTGTTCTGAGGAGTAAGAACCCCGCCGTGGTTCTTCAGTATACAGCGGAGACTGTAGTGCATGGAACGGTATTGGGTAAAAGCCGTCGCCTGGATCCTGACTATTATGATGTTGCTTTTCCACCAAGTGAGGCATACTATGACAGCCCCATCCATCCGGCTCGTGGTTGAACTGGATACTAGGGAAATGCGGGCTCCCCTGAACGCGGATTTCGAGTGGATTGTCATGGTGCCTCTTTAAATGACCGAAATCAAAACTATCTTCGGCCCCTTGCGGGGAAGGCCATATGGTATGATTATCCTCCATTCCGTTCCATTCAGATAGGTTAGAAGTGAATGTGCTACAGTCGTTCTTCCCCGGAGGAGACTGAGATATATGATATGTGATAGCGGAAGACTCGTGTCTATCTAGGTCATTATTCTCTCCAGGCTGATTGAATTGGGCACAAGAAGACATAGCGACGTTCATGGCTTTCTGGGGCGATTCCGTGCATCCGGACTTGGTTGTGGAATCGGATGCTTGTTGTTGTTTCTCCTGCGTCGCCGGGCTCGAGGGACTTGAAGCAGATGAACTAGATGCTGGCTGCTGGGTAGGGGTTGTGGACGATTCCGGACGCTCCGATTGATTTTTTGATTCTTCTTCTTTTTGCGGGGCGTCGTTATTTTTCAACTGTTCGCCTTTCTCACTCGCCTGCATTCTCTCGAATTCCTCCTGTCTCTTCTGTTGCTTTGCCTTTGCGCGCCGGTTCTGGAACCAATTCTACAAAATGTTCATAGTTAGCAATCTTTCTTCATGTGGCTGGATAAAGTACCCAGAAAAAGAATGTGGACAGGATTATATGTCCGTACAGCAACTCTGGGCAAAGTGAGATTTGTCTGTGCCGCTAATTGGCGCTTGACGTTGCTATTTGGCTTTGGATGGGCCTGGAACTGGGCTTCAAGGGTGTCGACTTGTTCTTTTGTTAACCGTGGGCGTGATAGATTCTCCGTGTATTCCTCGAAGTCTTCCAGCAATGCCGCTTGGTGGTAGTATTCCGCCAGATCGATTGGGGCGTTGGGGAGCAGATAAGTATCTACGGAGTGGCCCAATTGAGGGTGCCGGATCGGGACTCCATAGCCAACGGGCTGGTCAACGGGGATCGCATGTCCGCCAAAAGGAAAGGGGTGATGAAGGTAGCTCATTATGCTCAAAGGTGGGTATAGAAAGGAGGAGTTGAATGTGGCCGCAGCTCAGACGACAGAGAATTGGGATTGCTGCACTGCAGGCAGCCGTGGAAGGAAGCCTATCTCATCGGAGGTGTGTAGTATTTCAGAGGTATGCCGTGAAGAAGGAAAATGTAGTGGTGCGGTGGACAGGAAATATGTTGTTGTTACGAAGGAGTGACAAAGGGTTTTGGATGTGGGACGTCGGGTCAGAAAGGAGTGACAAGGCGAGGAGCGCCCAAGATTAAAGCAGTAAAAGAGTGACAGTAGTGATGAAGCCGCAGCAATGAATTAAGGATAGACAGATAGACACAAAGAGAAATAGAGAAAGAAAAGAAAGAAAAGAAAAAGACTGTGTGTTGAGCGAGGTCGTTGAGAGAGTGTGGGATAGAGAAGAAGTCGTCGTCCTCGCCGTCGTCTTGAAGATGAGGAAAGAGACGCCAAAGGTCAGACGGGGCTGCGGAGGGGGATAACGGTACGGTACGGGTACACGGGGTACTTACACAGTCAGGTCAGGCACGGTATTTGGTGTGTACCTGGGCGGCGGGCTGGCTGCTGCAGGGTACCTGATTGGCAGGACCCGCCAGTACGAACGACGTATGAGGGACCGGGCCGTACGTGACCGTACCACAGCCAAGAACATCCAAGAACATCCGCCAGCGGGACCAAGTACCTGTGCAGCCGGTCTCAGTTACATCTGGTTATGTGTAACTAAGGGAGATAGCTCGGGTACCAGCCATGTCAACTGACCACAGCACACAAGTACTGCTGCGGCTCTCTGTAAGGCCCAGTACGGTACTTGTATGCAAGTGGGAGTCGTACGAAATTAAGCATCCACACAGATAATAATAAAATACAGCCAACCTCCAAGACTCCAAGACTCCAAGACTCCAAGACTCCAAGATTCCAACCAAGCCTTTCAGGCACAAAAGCCTCCAGCGTGTCGATCTATGGGGCTCCATGCGCTTGGAGGCTGCGGCCCTGTGGGTAAGTAAGCCCGCCTGGATTTCCAAGGTTACAGGCTTCGAGCTGTGATGATGGCAAGCTAACGCCCAGACATCCAGGGACTCCAGGCAATCATAATCCAGGCACACAGAGCCACTTGCCAGGAACAGACCCCTCGTTTACGACATGTATGATGGCTTCATCATCAATAATATGTAAGTTGTTTCCGATATTTTAGCTGGCGCTGCCAGGGACCCCCGGCCGCGGAATGCCAGCTACTGAAATCGCGGGTAGTCGGGCTGGTCGGAAACTATCCCCTGTGCGGTCTTTATCCTGGTCAAATGCTTGCACTCAGGATCTGAGTCTTCGAGGATGTTATTGGCTGGTGAGGGAAAATCCATCTCGAGACGGAGATGCACAGGGCACACATCTTTCACACGGGAAGGGCATCGTCACCCTGTCTATTGGAAAAATAGTTATGTTTTAGCTTCCATCACGACGACAGCTCGTGAGCCAAAAATGACTTCGATGACTCGATGATTGTGCGGCCGAAATGACCGTCTGTCCATGTGACCTTTGTTGCTCACCTTCTTCCTGTTGCTCAAAACCTGAATATCCCGCGCACCGCGTTTGGGGACGCGTGCTGGACGAATGATATTTTGTTTATCCAATGAATGAGGACAGAGGGTGGGATGGGCAAACCGAACATCAATTGACGTCAACAACTGTAATTTCTTTTCTTTCTTCTCCTCATTTTACCGGAGCTGGAACCAAGGCAAGCGCATGGATACGCAAACGATTTACATATTTTAGTTGGTGTGGAATTATTATGGGGACCACGCCGCCATCATTATTATCATCATTCCGTCTGATGGGCCCTCTCAGGATTATTCATGAATCATGAGAGTATTTTCCCCAAACAGTTCAAAATCATGCCATGGGAGGAAGAGCGCCACCACCTCATATTTCGCGGCCAAGGTGTACCCTTCCCCGATCCGCCGCTCCGGGGCTTCAGTCCGTAGCTTTCGGGACTCCGGGACCGACTCAACAGAGTCCCCTTGGATGCCAGGCTACCCAACGAATTCGGGGAAGCTATAATAGGCTACCAAAGGTAGTCATGTATCCCGTACCCTCAGTACGATTCCCCGTTGACAGCCCGACGACACCATAGGTAATGTTATTCCTGTCTCGTTCCTGCTGGCCATGGCTCCATGAGTGCCTGCCCAAGTGATGCGTACACTGCATCCACAAAGTCATGTTCCTGCGTTAGCTCGACTTGTGTCGTGCGTCTGCATAGGGGCAAATTGGACCAACCAAAAATCCATGATCTGCTTGGTTTCACCACCCCTTGGGTCTCCGGGTTTATCTTGGCTCAAGAATGCAATTCCTTGCCTCAAGACGCATATCGTCAGTGCGTGAGGACCTGTGTACCCGGGGAGGATAAAGTCATAGTATGATGAAGAACAAGCTCCGTATTTTGCAAGTATCTACTTGCTAAATTTGGTTAGTACGTATTCAAATCTTCACCGGGCCCCACGATGACCAACAGTCGAACGGGTCTGATGGGTTGGGCGGCTGGCTGAAGTCGCAACCCCATGCTCCCATTATTCTCCTCCAGCCAAGAGTCCAAGACGCACCCAGGAATTGACGGATTCAATTTTGCCACTGAGCTAAAGGAATGAAGAAACGGCGCGCCGAACAACTAAATATTCAGGTTATGAAGGGGCTTTTTTGTTCAGCATTCAGGGGTAATTTCTATTGGCGAGTTTTCACCAGCATCTTCTTCATAGATTGATTGATCAGTGCGATTTCGCCAACAGCCCGAGATCATCAAGCAAGCCCATCACGATGCACAAGCAGCTATCCTCCAGCAGTTTTCATTCTTCAGGAAGCGGTCCAACGTAGATACCACGGCTCTGCAACAAGGAATCTTGGAAGCTACTCCCCGATCCCGCCACAGCACCCCACTTGAAACTCTGATCAGACGTGTATCTTTCAGCCATCATTTCAAACTGAAGCTCCGTGATTACAGAAAATACGGGTTAAATCGCGAGAGCTTCAAAATTGGGCGATGAATGCACTGTACCCACGCTTAGACATTCAAAAGCCATCTGTCCTACCGATTACCTCGCGTGAATGTTACATTCACTACATCTGGACAACACTCAGGAACGACTCAAAAAAATTTCAAAGCAAAATGATTCATAATATCTTTTCCGCCGAGCCCTACCCGTCTGGATTCGCCGAATTTCCAATGCTCTGAACCTGGGTAGGGGTGTTAGATTGAGATGATGGATAGTATGCAGGACGATCGTGCTGATTCTCGTCTGATCTCCTGACCCCTGCCTTGATTTACTATGTACACGCTCCGTCAACTACCCCTGCGCAGGTATCGACCAGCATGCCTACCATAGTACATGAAAGTCAGCCTTGGGCGTGAGCAAACAGGGAGGACTCGATTCTTACACGTGGTTGTAGTTTGGAATTCAGAGTTGGTGCCTGCGTGAATTCGATAATGGCACTTCCAGATCAAGTTATGAGCTGTGCAGCTACAACATTTTGCTTCTTATTGCTCGCTCTCCCGTAGGAACGGAACCTATGCTGGGCGATTTGTTCTTGAAACAATAGACATTTAGAGCTAGAGCTGCTTACGGGGCCCGAAAATATCATCCTCCGGCCGACACAGAAGCGCGGAAGTGGATGGGAATCCTTGGGGTGTACCGTCCCTAAATGTAGGGTAGTGCCCATGTACCCCCGATATTTTCAGGAGCTGCCCCTCAGGTAGTTACAGAGTAATAGCGCGCTAAACAAATATCATGCTTAAAAAAACCCACCAGAGCATATCTGACCAGGTTTGTGCTCTTTTTTGTCTTTGTTTTTTTCTTTTTTTCTCAAGTTCATGTGCTTAACAGCAGAATCCACCACTCACAGCTCCCATGCCAACTGTTCAGTTTTTTCAAAGTATTTTAGTCTGGGCGCCAAACCAACGATCCTCAAAGACCCCGCCCCCAAAGCCGCCAAATCTCTGGTTTCGAGCGGTCTTATATTATGTGACTATTCTTCCGAAAAGTCTCGCTAGCTTCACGATCCTCGACACTTTTCCACTTGTTTCACACTGGCCGCAGAAGATGCACGAAATGCATCATTCACCATGGCCGCGATCACCCATACAGTTTTGGAGACTTCAACTTTTTGATGGTGATAAGCAAAACTGGCTGAGGAAGGCAAGGACCCCTTATGAATGGAGAGCGTGATGGCTGAAATAACACAAAAAGCGTCCCATTACTGATTTCTTGCTGCTCCTTTTTGTCCCTGTCTTCTGAGAAAATTAGTAGAACTTCGTTAACTGCCAGGATAGGGCAATGTCGTCGAAGGATTGAGAAGTGACCTACATCACCCTTATTGAGGTGAGCAGGCGGCCTGGGAGCCGGTCGACTGGCCTCTCACGTCTTGAGCGGGCTTGGGGGGCTTGAGGGGGCTCAGCTTGCGCAAAAGGGGATAGCTGACTTACAAGTGGGCCTAGTGCCAGTCAACACTCTGCCATGACGGGCCGTTCAGTTCCTCAAGAGTCAAGCGTCAAGTTTGGGGTGGATCATCGATTTTTGGCGTGTGCCACGCGGCGAGGGATGGATGACTACAACCGTTTTGAGCTAATAATTAGTTAGGTCCCCAATGATGTTTGAGAGCTACGGAAATTCTGAAACCTCAACTGAAAGAGGACGCAGGCGGGAAAGAAAATCCTTTTGGAAATCCACTAGCCGAAAAGCCTAGCGGAATATTTTGCACTCACCTTGGCGCGGGAGTCCGAATCTGCCAAGGAGAAAGAGTCGGAAGCAAAAGAGCCTGTTGATGAACTTCATCTCCTCAGTGGCGCCCAGCCCATGGCCTCGAGTCCTTAACTCCTTGCCGATGTTGTTGATGGTGTCTCGCACGCTGCGGACTTTTAACCTAGTCATTGACAGCTTGATGATGCTAACGTCAAATAATACTCAGTGCTTATAGGCAGGGAACGACCGTAAATATCGATATTTAATATTGCTATACATCTCTACCGGTGTCTATGCCAATCAGTTTTTTTCCCGCTCGTATTTTTCGCTCCTAATACTAACTATCATATCATCGGAGCTGTCAAAATTGGGAACAGTAACTTATCACAGGTTTTCTGCTCACCCAGCAGACAACACCCCTGTCATCTTGAAATTTTTTGATTCCAAATGAAATAGAGTACGCACGAAAAAAGCCGGGATAATAGCTGACACCGTCGATCTCAGACTGGGTAGTGAAGCGCATCACCACAGGTACCCGCTGGGTAATCATCATTATTATTGAGGCTCCACGATGGAAGCTCCCTGCTCACCCACCCCCTTTCCCGAGCTTGGACCATTTCAGCCCGCGAGGACGCTTTGCCCTTTGAAGAACGGTGATAAGTTACCCCCTATTGGTGAACCATCACACCGGGACCAACAGGGAAAATCCAGCGCCTGGATTGTCAGGACTAACTTACGGGCGTATGCTCTTCTCCAATATTCCAAGCTATGATGAAGCTTAAGATGGGCTCTTACGTCTCCTGCCCGCCAAAAAATAAAAAATAAAAATAAAAAATTCCTCGTAATGATGGAGCAAACAAGAATGTTGAAATGCCAATGCGCCGAAAAGGAAAGAATATAATAATGGCAATGATAATTATAAGTAAGAGAAACAGTACCAGCTATGGCGTTGCATCATGGCAGGGAAAAGACATGAGTCGCACTGCATGAACCTTCTTGGAAGAGCATATGAGCAGGCGGGCATACAATTCAATGTGGTGCCAGACAAAGTTGATTGTGCCTTCAACTTTTGACTCGCTTTTTTTGAAATCACATTCAACGTTGAACATTTCATCTAAAATATAGTTACACTCACACTACACACATATATTACTAATATACTCTCAATGGATCTCTTCCTTCAACGCTCAGATAAGCTAGATTAGGGACTTGGAGATTAGAACTAGGATTAGAAAGAGTTGAAAAGAGTTTAGATTATAGAGCTTTAAGAGATATAAAAATCAGTATCATGAAGGGATATCAAGATGATGTGTGAAATATATCTCGTGCATGTAGTTTTAATGAGATGTTGCTATGAGTCTAAGTTGGAACCACATTCAAGTATCTTAGCACCACATTCAACTGTAGTCCCCCTCGAGAAGAGATAGAATAATTACTTGGTCGGTTTCAGTCTCTCGCGTTAAACCACTCCGCCATCGCGTCTATTTTTTGCATAGAGAACTCTCGGTCCAAGGAATCTATTATTATACAGAGCGAACATCTCTGCACAAACATCTATTTTATTTATCTGCATGAGCCTCTTTCTCGATCTGCGTTTCGGAGAATACGCTCATCCCAACCACGGCAAAACCTGCCGAAATCAGAATCTCTCTCGGCTTTAAAATGCTCCGTTGTCTATCATTCTACTTGCTGGAGACTCCTCATACGCACATTCATTGTCTTGTCAATATCAAGCCGCTCTGCTATGTTGGACGCACGCACCGCTCAGGCGCAGCAGACTGGGTAGCTGGGGACCCATGCATGATCCTTCCACGGCTACGATGTGAACGTAAAAAAAAAACATGGCGTGCGGGCTTTTTCTTTTGATGCGTTGGTAGCATGGCAACACGCGCTCATGTTCAAAAAAATGAGTTCATCGTATCCAGCCGCAGCCTTCTCCCGTCCCATTATTGGCATAAGCCAAACCCGCGCAGGGTCGCCCGGATTTTCTCCCATGCCGGAAATAAAAAGATGCTTCGGAAATCGCGGTCATCAGTTTATAAGTTAGGCTATTTAAGGCCTGGCCGCCTGGGTACATGTGCATCTGATGGCTTCATCCCCGCCTGGGGAATGTACAGGTGAAGAAACCCATTTTTGAGCTTAGAGGGCTGATCGAATCATGCAGGAGACGGACTGACTGTCATGCTGTCAGAATAATTGACATCGGCGATTTTTAGCCAGCAAGCTGCTTTCCCGTACTCCGATTGAGAAACGGGCTGGTTTTCTTTTTCTCTTTACCTTTCTTTTCGTTTCTCTGCTTTTCTTGCTTTTCAAGGGAATTTTGACATATTCTGGGTAAATTGATATCCAATTAAGTCATTTATTGTTTATTCCGCCTCCTCCTCAAAACAAATAAGATTATCATCCTCTAGAGTTTTAACTCTTTGGAATACACCCAGCCAGTTTGTACCATGGCTATGTGCTCCCTCAGTCTGCAGCTATCTGAATATCGGGTTGTGGGGGGTGAATGTTGACGAGCCTGGACGCCGGCATTTGGTTGGAGTCTATTATTGGTGCTTTACATTTAACTAAGCCTGCATCAAGCCCTTTCGACTTCTATCTACAAGGATTGTGTGAAGCTCTTGCAATCAAATCGCAGTAGAACACACCAGCTGCCCGAGCGTTCGGGGGCTTGTCCTAAATGAAGCCTATCACCATATGAGAGGAGTTTATCTAGGCGTATCCACAATTCCAGCCTTGCTGAATGTTGTTGATGAGGCTTAAATCTATGTTCTTTTATTATTTTCGCTCTTGTTGTTCGTGGTTTGATATTATATATACCGAGGGGAGTTGAGGGTTGCCCTTCTCGGCCACGACTGCTTTGGTTATTTATTTTTCCTTGTCTATGTTCATATATCTTGTCATCCCATGAACACAGTTGCTTAGGAATTTTTCGGGATTTTTGCCCCTTAGTTTCTCTCTTCCATCCAACTTTGCCCCCTCTGAGCCCCTTGGTGCCATGGCCTCCACCATTGAAGCTACAGCGGAAGATAACCTGGCCGAGAAAACCCCTCGTACTCAGCAAACTACTAGTGAAACAGATGCGAAAAAGCCTCGTTCGATTAAGGGTGTTGCTTTCCGTCTCTTGTTCGATCTGTTCTGCATCTCCTGGCTGGCACCAACCATCATTCTACTCTACTTGAATTTCTCAAGCTGGATCATAGGTTCGGGCGTTGCTTGCCGGCTCCCATCCTACAAAGATGATTGCAATATCTGGGAACATGTTCCGATCCAGCTTGCCAAACTGGACGAGAAGGACCATGAAATTTTGGGATCGCTGCAGATTGTGGCGAAGGCGCTGGAGGTTTGGTTCACTATTATTGCCGGCAGTCTCATCCTTGATCTAGCTATATTACTGGCTGTCAGCAAAATAGGTCTTCCGATGGGCCATTTCATGACGTACCTCGAATTCTCCTCAATAACTATTCTTTGGAGCCCCACCTTCTGGATATCTTCAAGAGGGGAGATCGGCAAGTCTCCCTGGTACAAACCCCCAAAACTTTGGCTTTGGGCATTCATGGGTTTCGCTGTACTGTTGTGTGCTACCTGCAACCTGATGGGCCCAGCCACTGCTGTCCTTGCCATTCCGACCTTGAGTTGGTCGGAGCTCAACATCCCATCTGAGTTAGCATTGTTGGACATACCCTCCCATGAGCCTCCGTCCCGAATCGATAGTATTCCTATATCGTCGGATTCGGGATGCAGATCTTCGGACTTGCAAGCCGGTGATTATGGGTGTACTAATTATTTCTCTTCGTCAGTAGACGAGCTATCAGCAGCGCTGTGGGCACGTAGTGAGTGGCGGAGGGAAGGTTTCCCTACCATGTCGCCGATGATACCATTTATGAGCCTGACTTTCACCGTCAACGAAACAGACGCAATTGATGATGTAGAAATCGACTGGATGCCTAGTCGATTAATGCTGAGAGAGATGAACAATGAGTACATCGAACTCTGGATTTCAAGAGCAGCTCGGAATTTCACATTCGCAGACGATTTCTTGGGTAGTGAGTGGGCTCTGGACCGTGGACTCTACGATCACTACACCAATTCACTCGATGTTGAAATGTTGAGTTATGGCCCCATACTTGGTGTTAGAAGCGTATGCAGCACGGCAGCGAACATCACGGAATTCAATGTTGGGCCGGGAAAACCAGTGCGTTGCTACACTCGAACGTCTACCACTTCTCCCAACACATTTCGATATCATTGCATTCGTATAACCTCTGGCCAAACTGACTGGGCCAATGTCGAGCATTATTCGCACGCGAATTTCACTCTGAGGGCCAACTCCCAAATCCAGGCCGATATAAACGTGCATTCTGCGGACAAAGCATTCACGATTCCCAGTAAATACGCGCATTGCGTCTGGGACCATGAAAGAAGCGACTGCGACTGGGACAGTCTCCTCGACACCAA
This sequence comes from Blastomyces emzantsi, assembly GCA_003206725.1. NCBI lineage: Eukaryota > Fungi > Ascomycota > Eurotiomycetes > Onygenales > Ajellomycetaceae > Blastomyces > Blastomyces emzantsi. The sequence goes on from QGQJ01001071.1 coordinate 12,633, forward strand.
CCCTAATACGGGTAATTGGGACCAGAGCGTGCATTTTACCGAATACGCGATCCCGGACTGGCCTCCAGCAAGGTATACCGTTATGTGCAAAACGGAATTTTACTTCACCATGGCCGACTACATCATGGCAATATCACCTAAGAAGATTAACACGACTGTCGTCAACACAGAGACTCGTCTCGAGGCCCGGAATATAAACATCCACGCCGACTGGGCCCTAGCCGCATGGTCAGTTGCGCGTGGGGATACCGTGAATGCCACCCGACAAGCAGACAACAATCTGCTCGAGTCACTCATGCCACTCGCTCAGACTCCACCACCCAAGACAGAAGACGAAGAAGATGCATTCGAGACACGCTGGTTCTATGACCAACACAAAACCATGAGCCTACAAACCGTTTCGCTGATCGGCCATATATCCACAAAAGACAAAAAGCTAATCGCCGACGCCTCCGCTTCCTCAAACCCATACCGCCCGATCCTTGTAAAGATGAGAAAGTTCCGCGTCTGGTCGTACGGACATGGTTCACGCACATTCCGCATGGGAGCTGCTGTAAGCATATTCGGCTGCCTCTGCGTCATCGCTCGCACGATTATTAGCTTGATCTACCGCCTGCCACAGCCGTCCACGCTCGAAGTGCTCACCGCGGCATTGCGATATGAGTACAAAGGTGATCTGGATGATGTGAATCGGGAATCTCACAGGGCAAGGATCCCATTTGGCTATGCTCGTGATCCCGTCGATGCGAGGGAGAAAACAGCGCCCACGTTCCGCGAGAGAATTAAAAGCCCGCCGGTGTTGGAGTCTCGACGCAATCCACTGCAGTCGTAGTTCCCTGAGCCGTGTGGGAAAATTTTAGCCGGGCCTATTGGGCGTTCACACGGTCGAGTTTTCTTGCCGCTGACTGACTGCTTTTTGAATCACGGCCACGTAGTTTGCTGGAAGCAAGGGGTTGAGCTGAGGGATATCAACTGCCGTGGTTATTTTTTGTTTGCATTCAAGGGTTAGCAAGGGTGTTTTATGAGCTATGCGGGAACATGAGCTATGCGGTAACTATTTTGGTAAAATAATTCTCCTTCCTCCAGCGATGGCTAGGCTGCTGTAATTTCATCTATGGATGTGGGTTATCTTTTTTTTTTCAATTTTGATATTTAATCTCGGTCGGTGAATGTTATATAGGTCCTTTTTAATTTAACAGCCCGTAGTTACCGCACAAAAAGATGAATCATCAGCATTGATGAACAATACTTATATGGGGCCTTTTATTCAATAAATTTCTTTCTTTTTGTTTCCTTTTCTCGATTGAATTTTCATCTTTAGTTCGTCCGCGCTCGTTCTAGGTCGGGCCGTCGAGGAGGTTGCTCTCCTCATCATCTCCAGAGTCGCGGGATCGTTTAGTTGCTAGTAGACATTAATGAATCAGTGTAAAAGTTTATCAATAACCATTAACAACGTGGCTGAAGGTACTTCATAGATTTCAAGGACAGAAATCCTTGTGTAACAACGGCAGCGGCGTACCTGGGCCGTATTTGAAACAGAGCCGTCTCATGGATTCAGTCTCGTGCGGACGACCGAAGATCTCTGTGCTGCCATAGAATCTGGAAATGATGGCGTGGGTAACAGGGAACAAGGGGCGAAACAATAAGCAAAAAAAGAAAAAAAAAACAGCAGCGTCAACACGGGAATCGCGTGATATATCGTCTAAACATCTATGTAATAATGCAACGACCCGAAAGCCGCCGATTACCAATGCCAGGATGATGCGGTAAAAAATTTCACAAGAAAGGAAATAAATCTGGGAAACGAACCCCTGATGCATGCTCAAGAGGGCTAGCTGTGCATATACCATGTGCAGAAACATCGGTGTATTTCAAATCTAACCATTTATGCCACGAGACATCGGTCCGACGCGCCCCTTCTCTGCAGCATCAGTCCTTTACCTCAAACAGGAAAATAGACCGAAAAATCTATATTCCTCCTTGAAAAAAGAAAAGAAAAAAACCAAAGGAGTGTAAAGCGCCGGGGAGAAAAGCAACACATTAAATCACTGCAAAGCATTCGAGATCTCAACATCCACCTTTCCATTGAAGCTCTTCAATGTAACACTCCGCAGATCCTGAACGATCCAATCTGCGCCAGCCTCCTTGAGCTGGTCAATCTTATGCGTCGTCGTGAGGGCCACGACTTTGAAGCCGGCGGCCTTGCCAGCCCGGATACCCGAAGGTGCATCTTCAACCACCAGCATCTCAGCCCCATCTCCCAGGCCAAGCCGTGAGCGGCCCAGCAGGTAACATCGCGGATCTGGCTTGCCAACCTCCACATCTTCGGCAACAACCATGTACTTGGGGTGCGCGAGTTTCATGACCTCCAGCCAGCCATGGACAAGCGCCTTGGTCCCTGAAGTAACCACAGCCCAGGGGGCGCCAGCTTCGTCTAAGGAGTCTAGCAGTTGTCGTGCGCCCGGTATTTCCACAGCATTGTTGCCATCCTCCCTGGGGATTCGGCCTTCAATGTAACTCACGTCTAGTAGATTTATTTGTCAGTCAAGGGAATTGGAAAAGAGTGCGTGATACGTGATAGCTTTTGGAGCTGCGCACTTACATTCCCAGTTAGCTTTTTCCGGAGCAATGATTTGCAGGACATCTATGCTTCTCCGTCCGTGGGATGTCTTTAGAATCACCTCGGGGTCTAAGTTCAATTCAGCACCCAGTCTAAATTTTGCCAAATATCAATCAGCACGGGTAAAGCTCCGTAACTGGTCCCCCTCTCCTCCCCCTAATTTCATTATACTGCGATTGCTTTCCAATCAAGCTCATAATATACACAATATCGACAATATCCGTATAAATACAGAAGAGATCTGGCGATTCGGCTGGGATGTTAATTAAATATGTACGAACCTGTGCCAGTGCCTGACAATCGCTATATAGTCACAATCAGCACAATGCACTTCAAGTAAACCGGGCCCAGAACCCCGAGTTGAGTACTAGGGAGACCGGAAAGAGGGGAAAAAAAGGACCATAGCTAACCAGCTGTCGAATCTATAATGGTTCCATCAAAATCAAAAAGAAGACCGTCAAATGAAAAGGTTTGCGCCGGCGCGGTAAATGTTTCTGGAGCGGAGGATCCCATGGCGATGGTGGGGGTGCTCTGCTAACGCTGAAGACTTGTAATGACTTCTAGGGGTATACTTGAAATCCGAACAAATGCCCTATAGACAAAGATAAGTGAAATATCCAACACCTTTATATACGTCTTGAAATATTCTTTTTTCTCCGTCCCTCCTTTTTATTTATCTGTCTTGCTGTCAAGTGTGTATCGTTCCCCCGCGTTTCCCGAAAAATGATAAAAATTTGGGGCTAGTTGCTTAGTCAGGAAATAATTCGGATATACATTTCCCCGTTAGGAGCTGTTCTTGGCGCTCGAAATCTTGGCGTTTTTGCGCCACACAAAAATGTTTGACCGTCGGAAGGAGAAGAAGGACTGAAGACGAGACTGGAAGGGAGAAGAAAAGGCAGACAGCATTATCTGTGCTCTCCTTTCCTCAACCACAAACATTAATTTTTTTTTGGTGACTGATCTTGGAAGCAGAGACTTTTCAGGATGGTCAAGCTTGGTATGACTGCCTAGTTCTAAGTTCCTATTTTCTCGTTAAAGGGTCGCAGCTTGTACAAGTACTAACGTCGTTTTTTTCTTCCTTACAGGCAAGAAGTCCAAGCGCACGCCGGTAAGGCTGCGGCATAAGATTGAGAAGGCCAGCGCAGCGAAGCAGAGGAAATCAAGAAAACTGGCGAAAAAGGTATATTTTGTCCGAGTCCTGTGTGCAGATATTGCTATTTCGCGGTGTATAGATTCTACATCCAGTTGCTATCAGCCAGCTGATTATTGGTCTTTCCATTTGTTTCAGAACCCTGAATGGCGGTCAAAACTAAAGAAGGATCCCGGTATTCCCAATTTGTTTCCCTATAAAGATAAGATCCTCCACGAAATCGAAGAGAAGAAGCGGTTGAAGGAGGAGGAAACCCAGCGCATACGGGAGGAAGCCAGGAGGGCTCGTCAAGGCGGCGCAGAAGATTTACCAGATGCACAACTGGAGGACGAAGACATTTTGGACGAGGATGATGAGTTGGTAGATGGCGATATGGACCAGGATGTTGACGAGTCGAATCCCATGGCTGCATTGCTTGCCTCTGCTCGGGCGAGAGCGGCTCAGTTTGACGGCCAAGACGACGACGATGAAATGGATGAGGATGACATGGATGAAGATACGTATGAGGATGAAGACGATGAGGATGAGGATGGTGGTGCTCCTTTGGATGACTCGATGGATGCGACCTTTGAGAAGTCAGCGCCGAAGGAGACTTCAAGACGGGCATTTGACAAAGTATTCAAGCAAGTCGTGACTGCTGCAGACGTCGTATTATACGTTCTTGACGCTCGAGACCCAGAAGGTACAAGATCAAAAGAAGTTGAAAGAGAGATCATGGCTGCAGATGGAGGATCCAAGAGACTCATTCTGGTTCTGAACAAGATCGATCTTGTCCCCCCCCCTGTTTTGAAAGGCTGGATGCTCTACCTTCGACGATATTTCCCTACCCTACCACTAAGGGCGTCAACAGGTGCTCCAAACGCCCACAGCTTTGATCACAAGCAATTGACCGTCAAAAGCACATCGGAAACCTTGTTCAAAGCTCTGAAGTCTTACGCCCACAGCAAGCAATTGAAACGTTCAATATCCGTCGGTGTCATAGGGTACCCTAACGTCGGCAAATCCTCCGTTATCAATGCACTCACTGCGCGTCTGAACAAGGGCTCCTCCTCGGCGTGTCCAGTTGGTGCTGAAGCCGGAGTTACCACCAGTATCAGAGAGGTAAAGCTCGACAACAAGTTGAAACTCATCGACTCTCCCGGAATAGTATTTCCCAACGCAGAGAAGGGAAAGAAGAAATCATCCAAGAAGATCAATGAGGAAGCTCGCCTTGTTCTCCTCAACGCCATCCCTCCCAAACAAATCTCAGACCCTATCCCTGCCGTCACCCTCCTTCTAAACCGACTCTCCACCACACCTGCACTCCTCTCCAAAATGCTCGATGTGTACGGCATCCCTCCCCTTTTCCCTACCGATGGAGACACGACGAATGATTTCCTAATCCAAGTTGCGCGAAAGCGAGGCCGGCTTGGTAAAGGTGGCGTTCCAAACATCAACAGCGCAGCAACGACGGTGATTACCGATTGGCGGGACGGACGTATTCAGGGATGGCTTGAGGCCCCCGTTATTCCAGGCGCTACTTCCTTGCCTGCTGCAAATGACTCCAGCCACGTGGCCGCGGTGAGCGGTGCAGATACCAAACGGATTGTCAAGGAATGGGCGGAGGAATTCAAACTTGAAGGTCTATGGGGTGATGGCGTCCAACAGGATGACGAGATGGTTGTGGAGTAATCACCCTTTTTCTGCTATATCATTTCTGCTTCTGTTTTCCAACTATGTATTCGGACGGATATCAAAAAGGCGCTTTATGAGGTATATTGCAATTGCTTAGACGGTTTCAGGGATAAGTCATTAATGTTATTTACTAAGATTACGAGAATAAATACCTACTGCTTTTATGCAATCTACTTTCAATGACTTTTTATATCCCATTTCTTCCCTACGCACGGGAGAAATCATGTTTATGGATACAGAACCTCCTTCGGTTTTATTAAGAAGCTATAATTATGACGTAAATAAAATACATTCGAAATACGTATATATCCATACATAAATTAACATAATACGGTAGATTATTATCAGGCATGGGATATTTATATAGGTTGAGACAAGATAGCAAAGTTTAGTACACGGCAAAACGCCAAAGTCGCCGCCCGCCTCACGTCAACCAAAATCAAGGAAAACGCGTATTTATCGATATAATCTTTGCATCTCTCCCACATTATTCCCTACCACCTTCAACGACAACAAAGGAAATAAAAAATATCCGTCGAACGCTATCGTAACCAAATCAATTAATCACGATATCTTTTACACCGGCGAGATTGCACAGTGATTCGCGTATCCCCGCCCCTCCGACCTCCAGCCTATCTACACCACGCGCGAATTTAACAGAGAAGCGGAAGAGAATACAACCTGTCCATCGAGTCAACGACAAAAAAACAAACTCACATTCAGCTATATCTCCCAAATCATATATGTTTATAAAATAATATATATTTACTCGCGTCCCGCACACACCTGCCAAATGTCGCCGCGGAAATCCACCTCTTCCGCCGCAGAGGCCAACAGTCATGAAGAAGAACAGAACGTCGTGGCGGAGGGCTCAAAAACAACAGGAAGTGGTGCGGACCCTATTGAGACCGGTGTAAATGTTGAGGTGAGATTTTATGTATCCATCCTGTTAATTGCTTGCTTGCTTGTTTCCTTTCCTCTTCTCGTTTGGCTCCGTGTCATGGTGATCACACTGGTGCGTGCATGTGGTTGATGATGCGCTGGGTGGAAATGCACAAAGAATGGGATAATCCGACATACCTTTTATCTGGCTATCCGCCAAAAAGTATTACTTAGAACGAGAAAGCTAATATGTTTCGAAAATATATATGGATCGAATGTACAGGACTACCTCCTCCCGCGAGCTCTCACACAGCGATTGGCAAAGAGCGCTTTGCCGCCGAATACCTCGATACAGAAAGATGCGTTGCTAGCAATATCCAAGGCCGCTACGGTATTCGTCTCGTATCTCTCATCACAGTAAGCTATCCTACCTGCCTTGATCTTGGGGAAAACACCTATATATTTCAGACGGCTCCCCTAGCCTACGTTCCATTTCTATATAGAACCCTTGCTCTACCTCTTCTATCCCAACCCCCGTTTCAAATTCCCCATTTCCCCTTCTTTCCAAAATCCTTAACTAACCCACCACCCACCCACCCCAGCGCAAACGAAGAAACCGAGAAGAAAACCGTAACCCCACAAGACGTCTTCGCCGCCCTTTCCCAAATAGAATTCGAAGCTTTCCTCCCGCGCCTCGAGCGTGAACTAGCCGTGTATACTGAAACCGCAGCGCAGAAGCGGAGGGTGAAAAAGGATCGCAAATCTGCCGCCACCATTACGACGACGGGGGTAGGAGCTGGGGTTGGTGCGGTGGGAGTCGCTTCTGCTGCGGATGAAAGTGAAGGTGTTGAGGGTGGGGAGGTTGAACCGGGTGCTAAGCGGCTGAAACGGGATGGCGAGGGGGGAACGGAGATGGCGATTGGGAGGTCGAGGCCTGGTGTTGGTAGTGGGAAGGAGGTCGAGGGGGAGGGGAGGGGCGGAGGGGATACTGCTGGCGATGGTGATGATGATGGTGATGAGACGGAGGAAATGGAGGAGGAGGTGTTGGATGATGACGACGAGGAGGAAGAGGAGGAAGGAGAGGAGGAGGAAGACGAGGACGAAGAGGAGACGCAGCATAGTGGGCGGGATGGGGATGAGAGTGAGCTTGATGCTGACTCGAGTGA
>QGQJ01001074.1:0-15592 GCA_003206725.1 Blastomyces emzantsi
TATATATATATATATATATCCTGACTTAACTTGTCTCCTGCCGCTTTTTTGCTGGTGGTGTGGTATCGCAGTTTGTGTGCTTGCTTGTCCTACTACATTCTAGCAACTTTTCCTCTTCTGGTAATTTCTATCTGGAGGCGGTTGGGAGAGCTGGGGCAATGGCAGCGGGAGGACAGGATGGTAATAATGCTGATGCGATGTGAGTTGATTGCTTGCAGAACAGAATGACGATATATAACTTCCTCCCCGCAAAGATAGACGAAGGAAGTAGCATGAGGAAATTGTTTTTCCGCCAGTTGCGCTTCTTTTGCCTTGTATTTTCTTCTTTCGGAGGACATGAAAAAATGAGATACAGGTTACATGGCCGGGTGCTTACTTTCTCTTTTTTCTTCGACACTTTAGCCCCGAACTTGACGGTGAAAAGGAACTCTTGAGGGCTCTCTCAGATAAGGAACCGACGTTTGCTGAAGTGAACGATTATCTTGCCAAGTATGTTCCGCTATTCTCTTGCCTAACCCTCCCTCTTAACTCCTGCCACCACATCTACAATGGGGACCGCGAGTACATATACTGATATAGATGATTCCGCCGCCCACAGATTTCGTATCGCTTGCCAAAATGCCATATTCCACTGCTTCGAGACCGGGACGGAAACCGCATCTCTGCGCGTCGAGGGCCAGTTGTGGGAGATACATGTGAAGATCAACAACCGGTTTCGCAGGCTCTTGCTTCGTGTATGTTTATCTCCCCCGCAAATGTGTTATATTGTCAGACTTTCCGTCCAGCTGATATCCTCTATTTTGGACCAGTTCCGTGACGATAACGCGCAAAAAAAGAGACCCGTCGAAAAACGAAAGTTGCAGAACCATTACTTGAACTTTATCAAATCGAGCCAGCGTTTCTACCGTGGCTACATCCAACATCTTGTGTCGCGATTCGACCGTATACCGGAGCTGGAGAAATTGGCCAAGGAGCTTAAATTTGAGAGTAAGATATATCTATATACCTTCGGAGGGAGGCTGAAGACATTGCCAAATTGGCCCTCTCGCTGATTTCGTATAAACAGACCTCTCTGCAGATGATAAGCCTGAAATTCCGGAAGATCTACGCAAGAGCGCCCTACTTACTTGCCATGCAACCCTTATCCGCCTTGGCGATCTTTCCCGCTATCGCGAAATGGAATTGGTTCCGCCAACGAAAAATCGAAACTGGGACCGGGCTATCAGGTATTATAAATTGGCCGATATGCTGAACCCAGACTCGGGAATGTCCCACAACCAGCTAGCGGTAATTGGGCTTGCGGATGGAAACCATCTCCAAGCAACTTATCATCTATACCGCGCTTTATCTGCCCGAGAGCCGTACCCGGGGTCGCACGGGAATCTGCAAATCGAGTTTAGGAAAGTGTTAGCCGTCTGGGCTAAAGGGGAGCTTATCGCAAGCTCAACGGATGAGAAAGCCACTCTGATCTCTATGTTTGTTTACCTCCATGCCCAGTGCTACAAAGGTTTGGATTTTCCTGAGCATGATGAACTTGAAAATGAGATCCTCAGTCAAATGGCTGTTGACCTCAAGGAGCTCTCCTTGCACCCGCATCTACTACAGAAATTTTGTTTGATAAACATCGCGGCTGAAGAGTACGCAAATGCTAGGCGGGCGAACGAGGGGGAAAGCGCAGGCGATGTAGAACCCGCACGCGATGCACCGCTGTTTTTCCAGAGACTCAATGTGAAAACTTTCTTCACTCTTTTGCAAATCTTGCTTTCCGAGCTTGAATGCTCAGTTGCAGCAAACGAGTCCGAAAGAATAACGCCCGTTGCGCAGTGCGTTTTGCCCGCTCTGCGACACTATAGCTCCTGGCTGCTCTCGAATAGTGGCTCGTTGATCTGTGAAGATAAGGATACTCTGTTATATGTGCAGATCAAAGAATTTTGGAAAATGTATGCGGGTACTTTAAGCCTGCTTACATCGAGTTTTGATGTGCCAAGTCTTTCCGATGTCGGGTATCTTCTTCATGAAGACGAAGATACGCTAGGGTTTAGCCCCTTGGTTAATGATATAACCTGGCGAAGATACGTTGATGAGCGTGGAAATAAGAAACCAAGATCCGACGATATCGCGGAGAAACTGCCCGTTCATATTGAAATGCTGTTTCGCGTTCGTGAATTTGTGATTGATGGTCTTGATTTGGTTGTTCAAGAGGTACTATCTTTTCTTTCCTTTGTTTTTCTTCCTTTATTTCCCCCTTCTCCCGCAACCTGCATATCTACCTATCCCCAGAAATGAGGGCTAAACTATTTCCTGCAGAAAATTCCTATCATTCTCGCTGAGAATAATGAGACAAAACTATTCGTCTACAAAGAAGAAGGGCTCCCTCAATTCTCAAGCCCAAGCGGAAATCAACACCGACACACGCTTTCGTCCACCAGTATAGAGCGCGAAGACATCCGTCCTCTGGAATCCAACCAGGGGCCCATGGAATACGCCAACTCCCAATCAGCATCAGCATCCATCTCCCTCGCTATGAACCAGATGGTCGACAACCTCGTTGAATCAGAGACAACCGAAAACTGTCCCCCAATTGACAGGACCCTCTCGTCAACCACAGAATGGCGCGATGCAAGCCTAAAAAACACCGATCCCAACAATGGAATTTCTCAACAAGACGGGAATGACGACCACGCTGGCAACGGTAATGGTACGGGAACTGGAACTGGCACCTTCCACTCATACAGTCCTATCATCGAACCTGCAGCCCCGCAATCATATTCTCCCCGACCCGCTCTCCCAAGTATCCTTAACACTCCGTTTGCGCCGCAACCAGGTGAAGCCCTATCGCCCGCTACCCGCCCTTCTACGGCCATCGGGCAAGGCGACCAGTACCACCCGATCCTCCGCGCGAATCATAGCGGAGCGTTCTCCCCGGCCCAAGATTTCCCACAACAACAGCAGTACATGATGGGTTTCCAAAACAACCTACAACTCCCGTCCACGCCCAATAGCTATTCATACGCAACAAGCAATCTATCGCCAACACAGACACAAACCCCAGGTATCCCCTATGATCAAGGCGGGGCTGGTGGGTATGCCACCCGCCAACCACCACCGGGCCTTCCGTTCAATGGTTTTTTGAACACCACTGCTCACCAGTACAACGAACGGGGATTCAACCAGCCATCCGGTACGTTCTATCAGTACTCATCGTACGATCCCATTTCAAGTGTGAATTCTAAAGCCTCGCATTTGGGCGCGGGCGTTATTGGCCAGACACCGCCCAGTGGACAGGGGAGTGGCGGGTGACCAGTTTTTTGTCTTTGGGCAATGCCCTTTTTTGTGGCATATTCACTGGGATCTATATACTTATTTTGTAGGGAAGGGCAGGAAAAGGGGGTGCGGGGTTCGTTTTTAACCCCTTGCCTGGAGAAACCATGATGATGGGGACTTGCTTGTTCTGCCTGGAGGGAGAAAAGATCAAATAAGCATACTATGCTATGGCATGGGTATTTATTCGGGTTAGTAATGGTAAAGGGCGAAAACGGATAACTTCAAAGAATGAATATTACCATACCCCTCCGTTGCGAGCTCCTCGATGTTGGCTATACCACTTTCTACCCCTAATACGGTGAGCTGCCTTTTCGTCCGGATAGGGTTGTTGCAAACCCCGACTTGCCACGCGATCTACCTTCCTAAAAAGCCCACCGGCCAGCCTCAGTTCACGTCTCTCTACTACGAGCCCTGGCCTCCTTTAGCCACCAACAAGGGCACCACCATCCCTACTGCCGTCACTAGCAGCCCCCCTAGCAGTTCCCATTTCATTCCCTCTCAGCAATTTTGCCCCCTAAAGTTTGCAATTGCGGAACGGATAACCAAAATTCGAAAACGGGGACCTCTTTTCTTTCAGCGCCTACCCCGCCCGGGCCCCTTGCAGAAAACTACAGCCTAGGCGCGATTAATACATATAACCAGAACTATTCAGCAGCCTACCGAGTTTATTATAAACCCTAGGCAAGAATACCTCGCTCTCCTGGTCCCAATATACTGTACAGTCAGATTAGGTGCAAAGGCTTGGTCACCACAGGGGGATCAGAGTAACACGCAGCACCACTCTCACACGCTCTTGAAAATGTGTGGGGTACAGACATCTGACTTGAATACAAATTGCAGTTATGGGATTGTGGGTTATGATGGCGGTGGACGGAGTCTTTGTCATTTCCTTTTGGTCTTTAGGAGGGCAACTTTTTTTCTATTTCTTTTCTTTTCTTTTCTTTTTAATTCCTCGAGGGGGGATGGCTAGCTGTTGCTGGCTGTCAGGATTCACATTTTTTAAGAAGTAAAAAAAAAAAACACCTTTTGTACTGTACCTATTTTTGCCTTGAATATATGTACGTCATGCGATGCTACGCCTTGCTACGATTTATATTATGCATGCTAGTATTCTACTGCTCTGTGATTATTCTTCTTTCTTCTCTATCGTTGAAGATATTGACAAGAAAATATGCATGTGCCTACGTATGTGCGTATGCATTTACATGCTTTGTTCGTTAGTTTCTTTTCTTTTCTTTTTTTTTTTCATCCCCCCTCCCCTCTCCCCTAATTATTCTTTGTTATTATTTACTTACTCTATTCACAACTGCACAAATTATTATTTTTAAATCCCATCAGGTCTACAACCCACCCGCCCCCTGAGCAGATATACCTATTCCCTCCGCGTCTGGCCGAAGTGTATGTAATATGACCTACCATCTGGCCAGTCTGTATCAATCCGTGAATATTTAGAGCAAAGCGGTGTGCGTATGGGAGTGCATTGTAAAAGCGTATCAGGCAATAGAGAAAACAAGAGAGAAAAATAAATCACGCTCCATTTGGCCCAACAAAATACCTTAACGCGTTGTTGAAAGCGAGAAAATCTATTATTAAATCGTTCTACTTGCCTTTTTTCTTTTTTTCTTTTTCTTTTTTTTCTTTTTCTTTTTTCTTTTTTGTTTTCTAAAAGAAATTCTCTATTTGGCATTTGAATTTCTTTTTCTTCTTTCTTTTTTGTTACTTTGATCAGTTCCATGTTTTTTACTTGTTTAGCCATAAAATCAGATTATCATTGCCGCGGGGGGAACAAGAAAAGGAAATATTTGAATGCTTCATGGGAACAAAAAGCAAAACACCGAAATGCAGACTTGCTGAGTGCATGCGGAAATATGATAACAGACGGCCTAACCGAAATTACCAGCGGGGTTGAATGTGCTGATATATGTTTGTAATATTTTTTTGAAATCCCATTGGGAAAAGGGTAAAGATGTAGAGGAGTAGGAAGGGCGGAAAAGAGGAACAGAATATCTAGACGCAGGATGAAGGGTCTAGATCTAACTACTTTTGAGTTAGAGGGGGTCGTTATGTTCCTTGCGGGTATCTGGGGTTGAGCCTATGGATGTCTAACGGGTCGGAAATGAATAATGAATGCGGCGGAGAGGGAAAAGGCGCTGAGGGAAAAGGCGCTGCTGCGGAGATCAGGGGGGAAGAAGGGAATTCCTTTTCCCTTTTTTACTGAATCGGAATTTTTCTACGAGGATTTGTAGGTTTGTTTGGGGAAGGGGTAGCTAGTTGGTAGGATGTATAGGTTAGTATCTCATTTGAAAGTTGGATTTGGACGGGAGTAACTTCGTCTCCGTGATTCGGGATTGGGAGCAGCGGAACTTACGATGGGCCCAATTCCCTAATGCTGAGTCCAGCGAGCCAATGGCCCATATCCACACTTTCTTCAACGTTCTTGCCCTCCACGATGCCGGCGCAGAAGCCACCAGCGAAGGCATCACTATTTGTTCAAGGGTAAGGGAAAGAATTAGTGTACTGCTTTCGTTTAAACAAGTGATATTGGTGGCATTGAGAGGAGCAATCTTACCCAGCACCATTAGTGTCATTGATCTCATCCTTTGAGATGGCATGGACGGAGGTCAGCTTAACTTCAACACTTCCATCAGCAGTAGCAACAGCCGAGATGGTTGGGTCAGTCCCTTGCGTGATGATGACGATTCGGGGCCGATTGGTGTTCTTCTTGGGCAAGGTAGCCATCTTCTTGGCGATTTCTTGGACGTCAGTGATTCCCCATCCGTGAGATTCGGAGTAGGAGAGAGCTTCCGCCTCGTTGCCTAGTACGTAATCTGTGTATGGGAAGACGGAGTCGAGTTGGTCCTTGAAGAATTGAGCGATAAATGGGGCTGAGAGGGAGAGCATGAAAGTCTATTATGGGAAACAAGAGAGGATTTTGAATTAGCCAAACTGATATCGACGGAGAGGAAGGCAAGCCTGTTGCAGATACAGGACGTTAAGTAAGGAGTACACACCTTGTTCTTCGCAGCAGCCTCTTCAGCCAATGCCAGGATTGCCGGCACGCAGACGGTCAAATGGTAACCGCCAACATAGTACACCTTAGCTTTTTCCACAAGGGACCAGATATGTGGTTGTTTCAGGTGGTCCAACTTGTACTCGTTAGAAGCGGCAAGATGGGTGCAAAGGCTCCGCTCATGACCGGTGATGATGACACCGCAGCGGCCGGTGGGTTGAGTCTCGTCAACACGATACTCGGTGCGCAGGCCAGCCTTGTTGCAGGCTTCCTGGAGAATATCTGCGTATTTATCCTTGCCGACACAGCCAATATAAAGCACGGAGTTTGGTGGGAGAATGTACTGAATTGATGAGCCAGTTAGTTCCATAAGACTTCCCAATGTATTGAGAACCAATTGCCCATTATTTCTGCACAACATACCTGAGCGCCACGGGCAGTGTTCTGTGCAGCCCCTCCTGCAATCAACTTGGCACCACGGTTTTGGATCAGGTCCTCGAAGAGACCCATTTGCTTCTCCTCTGCAAGAATGGCATCGTTGGCTTTCAGGCCATATTTCTCGAGCATGGCGGCATCTCTGAACCATGATTTTAGTAAAGCGCAGACACACAAATCGTAAAGGAAATAGGTCAGTTCCTATTGTTGCACCTACCCGACTCCCTGAATATCTAGAAGGAGGGGCATGTTAGCAGGGAAACCCAGGAGGTGTTCGTGAAGAGAGCTTACCCAACAGGGGATTCTCTAGGCAGAGAAGAGGATATCCTTCCGTAGCAGCCATTTTGTCTATAGAGTATATCGATTGATAGCCTGTATGGTGGTTGTGCGTATGAAAGAAAAATGGGTTTATCTGGTGGGCGTGGTTGTTCTTGGTGGGGTTGCGGAACGTAGTAAATATTCCAAGAAAAAGCAAATAACGTCAAACAAGGTTCGGATGTTCTTCCTTGCCAGCCAATTACTCGATTGGAACCTCCAAACACCCGGAACACCTCAACACCTCCGCAATCAATACAGCGACACCACCCATATACACAACCAATCCATGTCCAAGAGCCCCCAGATCAACCAAAAATATGACAGATCCAGCCATCCAACTCGCCGAGACCATCCAAACCGCCTCCATAAACCCTCATCCCTCAGCAGCCCATGACATCAATCCATCGACAGCGGCCTCGCAAAAGGAGCCGGTCACTACCACAACCCGCCATCATCGCTCACTCTCAGATGCCACCTCCATATCAACAGACATTGTCGACCCTAGCCGGTCAATACGGCCTCTACAGCGTGCCACCTTGCCGCCTCTGCCTGACCTGCGCTTCGAGCAGAGTTACCTGGCCAGCTTGAAAGGAGCGGAGACGTGGCAGAAGGTGGCGTGGATTACATTACGGGATCAGGTACAGATAATATATAGCTTTTTTTTATGCCTTTATTATTCCTTTTCGTCGATTTCTCACTAGGTCCAGCTTTTATTTTCCCCCATGATCAGTCACCGTTTGTTGTCTGCCTAGAATGCAGACTCAATCAGCGTACTAATATTGCTCCTGCCACGGAAATAGGTCTTCCTCCCCCTGCTACAAGGAACACTATGGACACTCGCCCTCACTGGCTGGCGATATTGGAATCGCGGAGCCCAATTCACCGGCCAAACGCTGGGGACCAGAATCCGCAAGTGGTGGTGGGAAGTCAATAACTGGAAAATACCTCAGTCATGAATGAGATAAAGCCATAAAAATATCCATGTATATAAAAATTTCCAACATTCCGATATTTGGAGAGTATTGTATCATACTCAACTGGCTGTACAGCAATGGTATTTTCCCACACGCTGTCCCTTTACTCCCTAACGCGTCGGCCGGTCCAGTTGGGTTAACTTCGACTTCCGAGAGATTGTCTACCTTAAAAAAAAAGACGGCGCGGCGCGGCGCGAGGCTTTGGGCCTGTGGGTATCGGTTTTCGCTACTTGCATATGAGAGCGTTAGGCGTTTAGAGTGCTCACATGGGATATTTGAAAAGTTTCCTAACTGTTGGGTGGAATCGATCATCGAAGGTTGGCGCGCTGGCGCACTTGTATATATATATACATTTGGAAACTTGTTCGAAACGGGAAATGCCAAGTAAATTTTCTTTGACAATAGACCTAGGAGAAAGTTCATCGATTGCCTCCTGATATCATGCAAAAAATATTCTAAAAGAAGAATTCATGAGCTTGAGAGAGCTAATACTGCTCAAAAATCTATGATTAACATCCGCCAAACCCCGCAGGAAAGAGCTGAAAAACAATAACAATAAAACCCCTTGCTTAAATTAAACGAACCCTTGCGAAATTTGCGAAGGGGTACGTTGATAGCTGAATGGAAAACTGGAAAATTCTAACATCCCAGGGAAACCAGAGAGAGATAGAAAAGAAAGAAGAAAGAAACAAGGAAGGGTAAAAGAACCCGACAATGCTAAATAAATCCCAAATCCCACTACCAGACATGTTGCATATTTATGCAGTAAAGTCAAAGCAAAGAGTGAGAGCGATTGATTTAAAAAAAAGAGAAGAATAAAACAGACAGATAAAAACTAAGAAGAACCACCAAGATCCCCCACGCCCATTCAATCAAAACATATGCCCTATCGAATTTCCATTGTCGCTACACACGCGAAAAAAGGAGGAACAAATGGACAACGAAAATAAACAGATTATAAGGGTGTGAACTTTGGTTGATGATGTTGCTGATTGATTTCGCATAAAAAGCTATCCCGGCGAAAAACCAATGTGGAAGATAACAAGTCGTTGAACTTTTTCAGCTCTCTATACGAATTGAAAGTTAAAAAAGACAACAGCAACAATACGGATAGATCAGAATTTTTAGTAAATCATGGCGGAATAGGAAATGCTGTCGATTATTGCAGATGTCCGGGAAGAACTCCGTTTTGGCCGGATGGTGGATGGGCGTTTTCTTGGTTGCGGGGGATATTGGTATCCATAGGGGAAACTTGGGGCTGTTTCACTGCGGGCACTATATTGGATACTTGATGAGTATCTTTCGAGTTGGTCACAAATGGCGGCGGCGGCGGAATGGGGGTGGTTGTGGTGGTAGGAGTTGTAAGTTCAGGAGAGAGGATATGTTCTTTGTCCGAATTGATAGGTGGTGGTGATGGTGATGGTGGTGCCGTTGCTGGTGCACTTGATTCATTTTGTGCAGATACAACCACAGCGGACGGATGTTGACGATTTGCTTCGCTTGCTTCTGGCTGTATTGGTATAGGTTGTGGGCTTGCACCTGGGGCTTGGCCTGCGGCTGGATTAGGAGGCGTGGCAGGAGCTGCGGCAGGACTACTGCTCCCCAACCCCCGTTTCGCGTTCCCATATCTCAGCTGGACCACCAAGCTCCGCTGGCCAGCACCGTAGGTGTTCTCATCATTGTCGCTACCACCAGGGCTATACGACTCGGCATCACTCATCTCCTCATCCCCATCTCCATCTCCATACTCATTATCCTCATCGCCGCCATCCCATTCATTCTCACTCGACGTCGTAGCTTCCGATTCCTCGTCCATTTCATCAACTGCATTATACCCTTCAATATGACTCCCCGCGCCATTCGACTGCCGACCCGTCCTACTCCGATGCGGCCTTCCATTGGAAACGGGCTGTTCACATTCGCCATCCCCTTCCTCGCCATCTATAGGCCCGACAGACTGCGGTGGCAGCGGCGTTGATTCCTGCCGTTGACCGCTCA
The DNA here is from genome assembly GCA_003206725.1 of Blastomyces emzantsi. Taxonomy (NCBI): domain Eukaryota; kingdom Fungi; phylum Ascomycota; class Eurotiomycetes; order Onygenales; family Ajellomycetaceae; genus Blastomyces; species Blastomyces emzantsi. The sequence continues at coordinate 10,060 of QGQJ01001074.1, forward strand.
GCAGGGACTGGCCGTACCCTCCGCCAATCCGTGGTCTGACCTGCCGGCCGCTGGCGGTAAAGGTTGGGCCGGCGGGTAGTTCACCTGGGGTTGAGAAGCGGGACTGGCGAGCTGATCTCCGGGTAGGGGGGGCGTCGGATGAGAAGTCATCATCGTCATCGGAATATGTGTATTTGAGTTTCTTGCCGCGGGTTCGGCCTTCATAGACAGAGAAACCAGGTTCGGGACGAGCGAATGCGGCTTTTCGCGCCAGGCGATAGTCTCGACGCTTTCGTTTCTGCATAAATTTAATTATTACCAAATCAGTTAGTTTGATCTTCATATACAGCGTCGTGGGAATAGTTTATATTGTCGAAGAAACAAGCGGATGGATATCGTACGTACCTCCTCAGAGCCTTCGAATCTCGGAATGCTGGTAAAGATCTTCTCACTCAGCCGTTTAGAGTGCTGCGACTTCTCCTCAGCAAGAGAATCCGCAACGCTTTTCAGTTCAGGAATAGTCCCTGCAACGCTCCACCACGTCCTGTTCTTCAGCGCAGGGTTGCTTTCCCGGTACAGTCTGAAATGGGTATCATCCCTGCCCTCAATAAGCCAGTAGCGGCGTTTATAGGCATCATTCCCCCATGGTTGGACGGATAGTGGCTGATTGAGATCGTCATCGTGTCTCGTTTGTTTATAGGATGCTTTTAGTTTGGCTTGGACGGCGTCGGAGGATGAGAGCGCCCATAGTATCAGTGCCTTGAGGAAAGCCACCTTCACCAACAAAATATATAGTTTTAGTTTCAAGCCGCATCGCGCATAGGTGACGTTGGGACATGGTGTCTTACTCGTTCAGTAGGGGTCATTGTCGCAAAGCTTCCCCCGCCATGAAGGGGATTTTTACCGCCCCATGATCGTGGCCACTGCGATGAGTGTGTCTGCACAACCTCCTCGAGCGCGCGTTGGTAATGGCCCCTCCTATATTGTACAAGTCAACATTAGCCCATTAGCTCTACACACGTTTATTCCCTGACAAATAAAAACACGTCGTAATCCTTTGTCCCGCTCATAGAAAAGGGTAGGTGTAGGGCGTATTGGATGGGTGAAGTCCATACTCAACATCTCTCTTCCTGTTAAGGCACAGGCCAATTAAAGCGCACAACAATCTCTCAATATGATCTCCAGGGACGGTATCTGTGACTCCTCTCTCAATATCCTGTGGTCCGTAGTGTGGAAGCGATTTTGGAAAGACATCCGAGAATCTGGAGCGGAACATCACGATAAACTAAAAAAAATTTGAAAACTATTAACAAGCGCGTACTATTTTCCACGATTTGGATCGCGGGGACCCAACACGCGTTAAATCTACATATTAGGGCGCGACATGATCGCGTAAACTTCATGTTACTTACTGGGATGTCTGGATTGTCTGCGAGAACATATTCATGAGGCGGCGAGGGGGCACGTTTTGGCGGCGGAGGAGAGGTTGGTTTGGCGGGCTTCTGGGGTTTGAAATATTTTTCCAGGCCAATACTGCGGTTGACAGAGGCGGCGATAGTTTCATCATCCGTGGACGGAGGAGAAGACAGCGAAGACGAATCCGAGTCCGACATGGCCCTTGTGTGCTGTGTGGAAGATGGCAGGGCGGGGAGTGAGTGTGGATTGGTGGTGCTTGCGTGGTGGACGGAGGTTAGGTCACTTATGGCTTTTGCTTGGGAGCAACTTAAAGCTGGTGGGAGCGCGGCTATGACGCGGATCTCTCGTCTAAGCATGGCTTCATTGGCCACGGAGGGGAGGAAGACTACATCAACCCGGTGTGGCACTGGAATTACTGGGGCTATCGATGTGAACTAAACCACTTTTTAACTTATTCATATTGTTTGTCAAAATTCCATTTCTACAGAATGAATAGATCTCAAGCTGGCCACCGTCATAGTTCACCCGGGATAACAAAGCTCCCTCGCAAACACGGACCCACCACAAATCCATTCCAATAGTCCCAAATAGCCATGCTTCTCCTTCAAAGGTTCCAGAGAATATTTCGCCCTTCAAATATGAGACATTAGGTATGATACCGCCCAGGTCTGCTGGTCAGTTGTCTGAATCCTGGCAAAAACCACCCATGTTGACCGATAACGTAACCCAACCAGCCAGTTTTCATGAATGGTGGGTGGCGCTTAGCGTCTTTGAGTTCTCGTGTTCCAGTGTTCCAGCGTTCAACATTCAAGCGCTCGCTAAAAACGAGCACCGCTGCAACGAGCAGAGTCCACAGTGATCCATATGCCCGAAAACCCATGGGGACAATGTATCTGTATCAGTATGTCGTGGCCAGTTCTGGTGTGGGCTGTTTCCAAGCATAACACAGCTTGTCCCCAGGCGTCCAGCAGCGGGCAGAAAGTAGTGGGGGAATCCAGATAACGCACCAAAAGCGCAAAAGTTATAATAAAACAATCATCATATTCAAAACAGATGCGACAAAGCAGGTCGCTCGTAGAGCGTGAACTGAAAGATCAGTCCCTTTGTCTGAAACAGCAAACCATTTGTGGTAAGTTTACTCAGCACTTGAGCAAACGCACATAAAAAGTTGAGGAGGTGGGAGGTAATCATAGAGATCCGCCAACAGGTAACATCACTAAAGAAATACAGGAATATAAAATAATCATCAGGTCAGCCTCACGAATAAAAGTAAGAATTTAAAAAAAAAAGAAAGAAAAAATTCGAAAAAATCAGATTGCATTGTTCTTAGTGACCAAAGACCCATGTTCTGCCCCATCGAACAAGATGTGGAAAAGCAATCAATCAATAACCATATTATTGCAGAGTCACCGTAATACTGACAAGGAATCGGCCAGAATAACTGTTTGACACCCAGACTTTGATAGAAGAGGTGAGTCTTATCGCGGGGAGGCAGCCACCTTGCAATGGCCATCCTCATCACCCAATTTCATGCATGGCCCGATCGGAAGAGATCCTGCCATCACCCCGAGTACCAATACATAGCTCAGCGCCTGGAGGGCTGATACTTCATCTGCATCAAGTTTGTCACCGTGGAAGATGCCGGCTGCAGGTGTTTATATATATCGTTCTGGGCTATGTTGGGATGTTGAAATGTTGCCCATGTTGCCCATGTTGGCAGTGCTGGTAGTGGTGGTCGCCCGGGCTCGGCGCTAGAGCCAACTCGGTTAGCTTAGCGACGCGCACCCTAAGCCCACACAGAAAGCGAAACAGACGAAACACAGCCAATTTCGAGGAGAATCGACCTCAACACTGCCAACCCCATTCCGCAGCAGCCAACTTTGCGAAGCATCAGGTACGAGACCGACCACCCGTTCCCTCGAGCAAATCTATTGTTGCAGGACCCAGCGGCAGACTTTTGCTGACATTCTTTTCGTGCTTCTTCCCGACAACAGTTAGACGCCATGGGTCGTGTGATTCGCAATCAGAGGAAGGGTCGTGGATCAATTTTCAGTACGTTGCGGACAAGATAGATTTCATTTTTTTTATCCTTGCGCTCTCCCTCCCCAAGTCTCCGGTTCTCCAAGGTCCTCCTAGACGAAATAGAGCAAAAGAAGGGTATCAGAATTAAGAGCAAACAAAAGTCTATGGAACGCGAGGAAACACAGCGGGAGAAATGGACGAGAACGGGGGGGAGGAGATGAGCAATTTTATATAATTTGTGGTGATGGTGATGGTGATGGTGATGGTAAATTGTTGCTAATCGAAACAACCACAGCGGCCAACACCCGTCTCAACAAGGCTCCTGCCCAGTTCCGTACCCTCGACTATGCTGAGAGACACGGATACACCCGCGGAGTGGTGAAGAAGATCATCCACGACGCAGGCAGAGGCGCTCCTTTGGCCCAAGTCTCCTTCCGCCACCCATACAAGTTCAAGGACGTCGTCGAGACCTTCATCGCTAATGAGGGCATGTACACCGGCCAATTCATCTACGCTGGTAAAAATGCCGCTTTGACCGTCGGAAACATCTTGCCCCTCGGCTCCGTGCCCGAAGGTACCGTCGTGACCAACGTCGAGGAGAAAGTGGGCGACCGCGGTGCGTTGGGCCGCACGTCTGGAAACTACGTTACCGTCATCGGCCATAACCCCGAGGAAGGGAAGACTCGCGTCAAGCTTCCCAGCGGTGCCAAGAAGGTTGTGAAGAGCCGCTCGCGAGGAATGGTTGGCATTGTTGCTGGAGGTGGTCGTACAGACAAGCCCCTGCTCAGTACGTTTTTATAGCCCCTCCGCCCAACCGCGCAATTGAGACCGATTAAGGGATCTCATCCTTCTTTCGTGGCCTGGGAAATGACCTGGGAAATATGACAAATTTGCATATATATATATATATATATAAATATACACTAACCACTCCGACCAACTCTACAGAGGCCTCCCGCGCCAAGCACAAGTTCGCCGTCAAACGCAACTCGTGGCCCAAGACTCGTGGTGTTGCTATGAACCCAGTCGACCATGTAAGCCTATTTTTTTTTTCTTGTTACCTATACCGCATGACACCCGGCCAGCAGCATACTAATTTTAACTCCCCTCAACTAGCCTCACGGTGGTGGTAATCATCAACATATCGGTAAAGCCTCGACAATCTCGCGGTACGCATCCGCAGGTCAAAAAGCCGGTCTCATCGCTGCCCGGAGAACTGGTCTGCTCCGCGGTACCCAGAAGACCAAGGATTAAGAAAATCAAAAAATCAAAAAACGAAAATTCTTGCTCTGGCTTCTGCGTTGTTGGGTTGCTTTTTTCTTCCTTCACCCTCCGTCTTCCTCCACCTCATCCTTCCCTCCTCCTGATCCTCTCTGTTTAAATCTCGGCGACCATCTGCATCTCCTTTTTGTCCTCTATTTGTCTCTCTATGTTTCCTCCTGTTCTTTTTTCACCCTTTCCAAAGGGTGCAAAAATTATGATGATGGGTTGGTTGGTTGGTTGGTNNTTTTTTTTTTTTCCCGAAATGGCATATATGACGTGTGTGTGATAACTGATCATACCATGCACATTCAAAGTTCGAGAAGAGCAGACTTCATGTGAAACTGAGCAAGAAATAGGACTCAAAAAGGCAAAAGGAAGAGATGGAATGAAAAGAGAGATGTTACACCATTCCATTCCTGCATGGAAAGGACTAAGTCAAGAGCCAGTGTAGTAGAAAATAAGGGAAACCCAGAACCCCATTCATAATATTACCTCGCATTTCTTCTAGTTGGTGATGATGATTGAATGTAGAATAATGGAGATGGACAGTGTAGTAGTTAGTATACACGACTGCACCTATCTAGCATTCCATGGTTCCTGCTTGTACCAAGGTATCTTCCGCTCATGCTCTTCCAGGCGACGCATGTATGGTCAGTACAAAAACATATCAGGTCACCGTCAACAGCCATTCCCAACATGTATCTCTCTCGGATCTGCACAATTTATGAGGGAAAAGACACCGTTTTCTCCAGAGCCAAAACAAAACAAAACAAAAAAAAAAAAAAAAAAAAAAAAAAAAAAAAAAAAAAAAACACACACAAAAAAAAAAAAAAAAAATAAAAAAAAAAAAAAA
>QGQJ01001075.1:0-43649 GCA_003206725.1 Blastomyces emzantsi
CACGGATATCACACCTTAGCCACCGGTTCACGCGAGATGTAGACGCATGCTTGTGGCAAAATGCAATCCTTAAATTCGAGGCTCCGGAGTGTTTTTTCTCCTTCGTCGCTTCCCGGCCCGCTATGATCAACTTTATCAATTTTTTTTTATATCGAACTGGAGCTTCAATTCTTCGAAGATTGGTTCGACACTTCATCCGACACCGTTGTTGCCCATATGCCAGTTTATTTCGGAGTATATGGATCTACGGTATATCAGGATCCGTCTCAACACTGAGCAGCCTCACTTAAGGGAAAATCCTGGCAGGGGAGAAATTAGAGAAATGGCCAATGGCATTTAAGGGGCTGAAAGTCTCGCAAGGATTTGATGTTCGTTTTGTGGTTGACTTTCCGATACTTTGGCAAGTTCGAAGGCAGAAGACTTGGCTGGCGATCAACTCATCCGTTCGAGCAGAAGCTCAAAGAGTTATGGTATCCAAGCGTTCTTGGGAGCCCGGAATCGACAGAGGTGAGAATGACGATGTAGTATCTCTACAACTTGTTTTGGATTGTGGAGGCTGGATTACGCCGCGGCCACTCCCCTGCCCGTTCTCTGTGCATGTATCTATGCATATTTAGCTGTCTTGTCTCCTAGATTATTTAATCTAATTTTCATGCTGGCCTTTGTTTGCTAGATTGAAATAAATTGGTGACATGGACACGTGGAATAATTGATGCGGTTCTCTTGAACTAAGTTTACCATTTTGTTAGATTTCAAAGCTTTGCCCAGTCTGTGTTGTGTTTGAGCCATGGTTAGAGGGTTCCCGATGTTTTCCGTAATTCAGTCTCTGGTTTTCAAAAAGTAATCTGGAGGAAATTAAATATAATTGGGCGGTTCAATATTGTCTGCGGGCATGGGCATTGAGAGATTAAATGTGGAAAATATGATGCAAGTTGGTACAAGAAGAATAGGATATGACATGCTCTGTAGTAGTATGTGAAAGCTTAAATATGTTTGAATAAGGTGGATTAAATAATAAGTATTAAAGCTTACACCTCATAACGAAGTGGGTGCATAAAGAGACAACGAAAATAGAGAGAGATTTGCAATAATGCCAAGTGCTCAAGGAGAACTAGTTTTGGTGAAGGTAACAGTGATGGGTAGGTAGGGTATATATGACACAGGAAGGAAGCTCAGTGTACACAGAAAACACAACTATACAAAAGGCAACATGTCCAACCAGCACATATGCAAGCACAAGCTTAAATGTATTCCACACACTCGCTATTTATTTACCTTGAACTTGTTCTTAATTTCCTCTTCAGTAAATCGGCGCGTTTTTCTTCGAAGCATTGAGGCAATTTCATTCAAGCTCATATGGACTTGTTCGCCGATGGGAACAAGGCATTTTGCCAGATATGCGTAGTCCTTCTGCATCAACTTGACGGTTAACATGATATAATCAATGTTGTGGAATACCAGCGCATGTTCCTCAGAGTAGCGCTTTTTCTGTTTGAGAAAAGCAACGGGATGTTCCCGCCAGTGTCTCAGAGGGTTGAGGTGGTGAGATGTGTGATAGCCGTCATTGTAGCAGAAACGGTTGCTCTGTACACATTTTAAACTTTAGCAGTGATTTTTGGGTCGAAACAGCAGTGGGTAAGGTGTTCTTACGGCAACATCTATCAGTGTGATACTTGAGCGAAAGTCGGAATCTGGATCGGTTTCATCCACAAAGGCATGCTGGCCCCAGTTACCAACCATCAATCCCACTCGTAACTGTAAGAGTGGCAGCGCAAATACGAACAACGTAGCGTTCCAATTAACTGTGAGGAGGAGTAAGATAGCAAGGTAATTTGAAATTTCCCAACATGCGGCTTTTATGGCTAATTGTGTTTTTGATGTGCGGAGGAAGTACAAAGGTAGCTCCAGCCAGATGAAGAACATAAATCGACCAACGTAGCAGAGGAAATCACCGAAGTCGTCCCGCTGATATCGAATGGTGGACGAGAGGTCGTTAGGCCCGTTGCCCTCGACGTGATGGTGCTTGACGTGATGGTAATAATACGAATTCCAAGTGTGGCCCATCAGCGGATTTGTAATGTAGGGAAACAGCGTGTCAAACCACGAGTATTCTCGAGCAAGAATTCCTCCCATGTGAATATGTTGATGCATCATGAGAGTATATGTTCCCACGTAGTAGGATTGCATGATCCAGTGCAGAACTCCATGGATCCAATTGAAGCGGTAGAACAGGAAAAGTGCACTTGGGACGGATGTAGCAAAGTAGAGTAAGAGGTGCGTGAGCATTACCACATCTGTCTCGACACGGACTATGCTCCGGCCAAAGTTGACATACGGCTGCAATAAATAGTCATTTAGAAGGCGGGGAAGCTTGATATCATTGAAATCCCACGTCACAAAGATGGTTGGTTCGAAATCTTTGTGCTGAGGATTGTTGAGTGAAGCCAAAGTTTCGACCGTGGCATTGTTGGCTTGGAGGCCGTTGTGTCCAGCGTGCTCATTTTCTTCTTTAAAACAATCATTAGCAAAATACTGAGATACAGTTCAGCTAAAGAGCCTTACTGTTGGACCTCTGCCTAATTTCATCTTCATTGATTCCTGATTTTTCTGTCCCACTGGCAGAGCTGGATTGGCTTGCTGGTGCTTCTACAGCCTGACTTCTGAGCTCGGAAACATCGGCAAACAGCTCTTGGAGGACTATAAGATCTGGGCGCGTTAAGTTAGGATCGATATCCATGATTATGAGAGTGGCTGTCAAAATCGCATTCCGGAACAAAGAGCAAAAATATTCACGAACGGGAGCGGAAATAATAAAAAGATTAAAGGCGACATTTCAGGTAACTTTTCGGGCTCCGGCAAGTGGATTCAAGCTAGTCTGGGCTCTAAAATTGCTTCGTACGAAAATAGATGGCTTAACCAAGCATTTGTCGTTTATTGCCCTTCAGGCAGAATGTTTTTAAAGATAAAAAGGGCTGACTAGTGGCAGGCGTTTGAGCGCATCCGTTGTGGCTCATGGCCTATCAAGCTCTCCCTGCAGGCTGAAACCCATCAGAAAAGGCGCTAGGGGACATATTTTTCCCCTGCAGACAATGGGATGAAGCGTCAAGGGCATCTCGCTTGCTTACCCTAGTTAACATAGCGTACCACGGAGCGAAGAAACCTTGAAAATGGCACTTTCGCCCTGCTAGTGATTCGCTGTGGGTGCCGAAGGGTCTGGATATCCGAGCGGCGCCAAAACATGGCGACGACCACAAGGCCTTTACCATCAAAGAAATCTGCAAACCCGTTCAAGAACATACACCGTTGGGGTCCTTGCGGATTGCGAACCCTTCCAAGGCCAACGAGGAGGTGGAGCCCGCCTGAAAGCTTCAGAGACACTAAAGTGGGACGAGTAAATAAGTTTCTTTAGCGGGTGTAACTTACTGTACATAGTGGCTCGCTCTGCTAAGGTTTGGAAAACACCCTCAGGAATTTAGGCATGTTCTTCTCGTGGGATAATTGGCTCCCCTTCGAAGAATGGATGGGACGATTGCGATATCGATTCTTCTGCTGGAGAATTTTGTAACGTGACATCATTTTCTCCTAATCTCTGTCCCGACGGCGGATGTTACTACTGGGTGCCTGGGGATCTCCATTACAGATCGACCCGAATACGGGTTTCATAGCTGTGTCTTTTTAGAACTAGGCCGGGGACTTAGGTTGATTTCTGTGTTTGTGATGCCAATGAATTGAGGTTTGCAGATTCTTGTTAAGGAAGTGTAGTTAAATTAGGACATAAACTCGCAATTTCTGGGTATAAACTGTGTGACCGGCATGGTACCATATTTATGATAACTACATGTGCAAAGTAGAATGTTTGCTTTCAAAACTGAACACCCAGAATCTATCCTCGAAAAATCTATTGAAATACGTATACCATCCCCCCGCGATCGACACTGACAGTCATCCCATACGGGGATTCTAGGAGCGCAACGTCAAGAATGGAGTCAAGATGACTTTTCAAAAGTTGTTGCTGTTGTAGGCTGATTACTGTGCTTCTGGGAGGACGGCTGGGGGTAGGTCCGGTACCTGAGCCTTTGTCTCCACGCTTCTTTGTAGAACCTTGCCCCTTGCCGCTGCCGTTAGGAGCAGCTCCGGTGGTAGGCACCCACTCAGTGGTGATGGTTAATGAAGGGGTAGGGTGCGTTACGTCGTATCGTGGTTTCTGCGCGATTCCGTCAGGCACTACTCCCAAACCACTGATTATCATCGAGGCATCAGGATGAGTGACATCCCAGAAGCGGACTTTCCGATCCGATCCACCAGATATTAAGAATCCACACTTTGATCCTTCCTGACTATTCTCAGGTACATCAAGTCCAACCGCGATGGCTCGGATGCCACTCCGGTCACTGTTACTGGATGAAGGGAGGCCGGTCCCGTTTCCGACACTTGGTTCAACAGCTGCTGGCGACTGATGTTTGCCCGCAAAGCGCCCTAGCATACCTTCGGGTCGGTCTTCGTCAACACGCCATGGCTCATAGTTCTTCCAGCTAGTATCGGCTGCTAGGTTGATGTTTTTCCGTGTGCTGGGGTTGCGCCCGTCGTCGCCCTCATTAGTTACATCGGTGGGTGCCGAAGTCGTGCGGTATACCTCTCTGCATTGAACTTTATCAATATCCCATACCATAATTTCGGAGCCGTTGTTGCTGCCTCCCACTACGCATACCCATCTCCCTCGCCCCTTAAGTGGATGTATCAGCAACCGATGAATAGGGGTTCCGCCGGGAAGGCCCCATGATTTCACTCGTATGCGGAACCGAAGATCCCACAGGTCAAGGATACCATGCGATGTGCCGAGAAGGAGCCAGTTGTGCTTCCTGTCCAAACAAAATGTCGTGGGTGTTCCGTGATGAATCGCATTTTCCAGGGTATATATTAGGCTCATCGATTTTAGGTCTAAGGCGTAAACTCGAGATTTGTTTGTAGCAATGAGAAGCACGGAATGGGCCTCAGATCGATAATGTTCCATCCAAATGGCATATTCACCCACCTTATTTGAAAGATAGGAAAGGTTATATTCGCGGACAACTTGTGGTTTCCCGTATCTGACAGCATCGTTAATATTGCGATAATCAATCCTGACCGCGTGAATACTCCCATCCGTCGCTGCGCTAACAAAGGTATGAGTGTTTTCGATGAAGGTAAGGCATTTTACTTTTGCGCCACTGTTGTGACGGTGGGTCTGTCGGGAACGTGGCGTTACATTTTTTTCCAATCTCGTGGTGTCCCATACTTTAAGCGTGCCATCGTCCGAAGCCGTGACGAAAAATGCGTGGTCGGGGGCAACGACAACGCGGTTTATAGGCCCGCTGTGTTCACCGAACAATGCAACCAAGTTACCTTGGGGCCTCCAGGGCTTCTCTGGCGTCTGAAAACTAGACTTCCTGATAGGATGATGAGCGGTGACCGGAGAAACGGTTGGCCCAAAGTCATATAAATCAATCGGATAATTCTCAGCAAATACTGCATCTAGAAGTTTTAGTATCGTAGGGTCGTTGCCACGATAAGTGTGGTTTGCGCGATATTGTTGTGGTGCTTCCACTGGAAGGTTTGAGTCCTGTACCATTGAAAGCGGTGATGGGCGGCGTTGGTCTTTTTGAAATGAAGCGTCTACTTTTCCGAAGGCGTTCGTCGATGTGGTGGAAGTTTCGGCATACGCTTTTGCAGCTTCAGTACGGCTGAGAAGGTTTATGGCTGAAGGCCGGCGATGGACTCCGCCGCCCGGATGTGTTACAGAAAGGTTGTCAGAATCCTTACGCCTCAGCGAACGATCCCGGGCTGATGCATCTTCTGGCCGGGTTCGATGGCTAGCATCCCTACGTTCCACATCTGATGGAGTTCCCGAAGAATCCTGTGATCCAACTGCACGGGTCGGCGACGACGATTCAGGTGAAGCTGGGTCGCGGGTCATTCGTGGTACTGCAAAAGAGCTTCCACTTTCTATCCGCCCGCCGTCACCTGGTGACGGATTTTTACGACGGGACCCAGGCACAGTATCAATTGTCGTCGAGGCGTCAAGGAGAGCATCAGCAATTGTATGAACTTTCCTCTCGCCAGCTGGGGTTTTCAACTTGCTGAATGACGATCGTCGTTGCTCTACATTTTGGTGTTTATCAAAAAAGACTGTTTGCGGAGTGACACCGTGCTGGCTTAAGGATATAATATTGGACAAGGGCGCAGTTGAGCTGGTATCCACTTCTTTTGGTCGTCTGGTTGCCACTCGCCATATGTATTCTTTGAGAGCTAGTAATTTGAACTCATCCTCCTGGGCCATCCCGATATTTTTTAAGCGAGAGAGCCACTGCTCGTCTTCGTCATTTTTTGTGATCGTGTTCGATGAGTAATTACTGCCACGTTGCCGTATCTTCCCAACGCTCGACGTAGGCGGACCCCCCAGATCAAACACTCCGTCACGAGCAGCGTATTTCCAAAAAACACCTTTCTCTGCTTTAGTTGCCCATGTCAATAACATATCATATACGCTTTTGGAAAGCGGTTTTTTCAGAGCGTCCAACAGTTGGGCTTCCGAGATGTCCGTTGTGTTAGTTTTGAGAAAGGGACGAACGAGAGGTGTTATAATAGAATACGTATCGGCCGGGGACAGGAATGTTGTTGAAGCAACAACAAAATGGATGGCCGCCTCGCGTATCCATACGCTAGGGTGGATGAAAAATCGTACGGCGATATGGAGGAGGTCCCACGTAGTTGCTCGCTGGAAAAGCCCCAGTTTGGCCATACGAGCAAGAGAGCGAAGAACTCTCTCGACAACAAACTCTTCGGGATCAGTCATAGATTGGACCATGAGAGGTAAAATAAATTCTTCCAAACTTGTACTTCCAACATATGTGGCGACTCCAACCACTGCTTCAAAGAAAGCACATTTGAGTATCCAGTCTTTATCATTCAAATAAGTGTTAAGGTGGCTGAGAATCACCTCATTGGCCTTTGGGTTGCCGAAGAAGACGCAAAGACTGGCGACTGATCCGAGGAAAGCACGACGAACAGAAACATTACTGTCCGTAAGCAGAGCCTTTGTATGTGCTTCGAAGAAGTCGAGAAGATCAATTCGAGCAACGTCATAGAGATTATGGTAAGACACATCTTCCGTCCAACCTGTTTCTGTGCTTTCAGGAACGAGCGACCCCAGCCGTATATCTGACCGCAAGGCTTGAATCATATCTAGCACGCGAAGCGAGGATTGAGCAAGGGACGCAATGCAGGAGGCATACGCTGCTCGGACAATTGGGCTAGGATTTGCATTGGGGCCTGGTATAAATGGCTGTAAGCGGGGAAATATATACTCCGGGAAGATGTAAGCATTGACTGGTGAAACTACCCTGACCATAGCGAGAAGCTGGGTTAAGGTTCGAATAGCAGCTACTTTGACCACATCTGAGCGATCGGTAAGTAGAAACATCACAAAGGGCAAAATCCTATCAAGCTTTGCTTCATCGGGAACCCTTTCAGCGAAAGCCAGCAGGATATCGCAAGCTTTCACTCTTGCAGAAGCCTTCGCGGTATTTCTGAGGCTTGAAACAACAAGTGTAAGAAATATTAGTGTTCCGTCATCAGTATCAGACTGAGGCTTCAAAGGTTGGTTGCCATAGTTCGGTAAGTCGAGTTGAAGGGGGAAAATAGGGTAGTTAAGCGTTGGAAGAGTGAGATCTGATCCATCAATAGCAGGTTTAGCATTAACGCCAAGAAAATAGGATATCTTGTCAAAATCCAAATAGGTTTTATTAATTCGTTCATCAGCCTCTCGCAGATCACCAGGACTAAGTTCAGGCCGGGCACGACCAGATGAAGGATCAGTGATGTGTCCCATGTACTGGTGAAGAAAACTGTAAAAATATTCAGGAAATGCTCTGTGGCGCCAGAAATTGAGGCATTCCTCTGCCGAGTATCTGGATTCTGGGTCGACGCGGATCATGTGAATAATCAGATCCCTTACGTCGGGATCTTCAATCTTTGACAAGTGGCTCTGCTCCGGATCGTACTCCCCTTTTCGGTACTTATAAAGTTGACTGAGTGTGAAGATCGGGGACTCGAGAAATAGCTCAGCGATCACGCAACCAGCGCTAAATATGTCCATTGCCCAGTTCACGCCTCTATTCTCAGGTTCCTCACCGGCCATGAGAAACCGTTCGGGAGCCAAGTAACATGTCCGCCGGCCGGAAGTATCGAAATAGAACGAAAAATCGGCTGGATTATCTTCTGGAAGAAATGTTGGTTTAAACGATGACGAAAAATCCGATAAGTATAGCCAGTTCCAGGATGTCACTAATAAATTTTCGGTTTTTATATCGCCATGGTAAATGTCATGAGAGTGGCAATCCCGGAGGGAAGAAAGTAACTGGTAAGCTATCCATTTCTTCTCGATATCCTCGAGGAAGGGGCGTGTGCTGCATAGAGTTAAAATGAGGGCGTATGAATAAGAAGAATGGGCGATGAAACTTACCTCATACGATCATAGAGCGAACTATGGATATATTGACGGACTAGGTAGCCGCCAGTCCCAGTCTCAAGTATCCGCTGATACCCAAGGGCATTGGGGATATCTTCCAGTATATCTCGTTCGCCTATGGGAACATGGTTAGATCACACTAACAAAATATAATAGAAAGATTAAAACGTACGGAGAATGGCCTTGACATATGGATCTAGTTCCATGCTCGGATACGGTTTCATTATCACTTTAACAAAAACGAGGCCATTTTTGTGCCTAGCACGTATGCTCTTCATGAACCTTGCGGTACCTAAGGACTTTTCGTACACAAGGTCCGCGAGCTCTGGCACATCGATGCCCGCCGAGCCAGCGGAAAGCGTAGTAAGGGAGTAGCCCTGCCCCATGATGCCTTTTGGAGCTCAACTGCTATCATGACCATATATCGCAGACTGATGTCATGGTGGTAGCTCTCCTTTACTTGGTGAATCCTGATTGCAAAGACTTCTTCATATCAGGACTCCTTGCAGATACTCTTGGGATTATTAACACAGCGTTTCAACGCCTAGACTGTAGCAGCAGCTTGTCACGATGCACTGGTGTGTCGTCGGCTTGAACAGATGAGGTTAGGTGATGGATGAACAACGCCCTTGTATGACGTTCTGTTGTAGGCGCGTGAGGTGGTTAGCTAAGCAGATCAGTCACGTGATATTTTGCCTGGTCCGCGTGCCTAATACGAAAGGCTAAACTATTCATTCTTTCTTGAGTTCGTGGATGGGGGCCATTTTCGAGAAAGACGGGACAGCAGTACACATCTTCACAATATATTAAACGTTCATTACCCTGAATCTACTTGGAATCTAATTCGTACTGACAATGGGAGTTGTCAACACTGAGGATTTTCACCCAGAAATTCTGCATGTGGTGTAAATGACGACGCTGTACTTAACATGCGTGCTAACCTTATATTGGAATAGGGCGGGCAACACGTGTATCTCAGGCTGATGCAAGCCAAAAGCCACGACAAACGCATCAGCCAACAAACATTTTGTATAGGTCGCGAATATATTCCCCAGATATCTGGCTACTTTATTATCTTCCGCTTTATAATTTGTGGAATTAACCTGATGGAGCCAATATGCTAGTTATACTGGGAAGGACTTCCTAACAATAGTGACTATAGAATGCTCTAAATTTCCAAGGTAGTCGCTCTGGGATTCATGCTTACATGACAAACCGGCTAATATGTGAATATCTTGGCTGACAAGAAGTGTTATAGGCTGTTAGATAACAGATTAGCTAGAGCTTGGGGTTAGCTTATATGTTTTTCTTTCGGGCGTGTTACAAACTTGATAGTGTCCGGGTTATTAGCTATCAAACGCAGCAAAACAATGCCTGGCCCAAGGATTTTGTCGATAATCCCGCCGAGTGACGATGAATTTGCCATGCCAACTATTTCTGAAAATGAACCTGTGGGGTCAATTATCCGGAAGCTCTCAAAGTAGGTGACAACTCCCAAAATTCAGATATTGGAAGATGTGGGTATACTAATAAGGTTTTAGGTATATTATTCAAGCAATTCCAGATACACCGTACAGCTTTGACCAGATGCGGGCAACTACAGCTGGATACCCTTTAAAAGGGCTAGCAACATCTTTGTCGGACAACGTGCACAACCCTTCTCTTATATCTGCTTTAATGTACGTACACCGTCACGAATGCGCTTAGTTGGTAGGACTGCACTAACAGACTACAGGATTTTAAAATGGCAGTTTTGCAACCAGGAGGATGATTATTGGGGTCTTAACGAGAGTCGAGGATATGCCTGTGAATTTGTTGCATGGCAGTTCTTAACATACCTTTCCCCGAGAGATACTATTGAATACCTGCTCGATGAACTTTCAGAGACATGCATTCAGCCAACATCTGAGGATGATCCCGAAAGTTATGCTGAAGGATCATCCAGCAAGTCTCAAATAGGCTCAAGTCAAAATGACTATGAACGTCGACCGCTTTTACTTCACGCTTCGCCTCTTTCGCGTCTTTTGGGCTATGGAACAACTAGGATCCCCAAGGATTCACAACGAAACGAGGATATCACAGGCACGAACTCTTCAGAAGCGGGGTTCGAATCGGACGTATATGACATGTTTTGCGGTCTTAACGCCTTGGAAATTGCAGCAATCGCAAACGCAAAGAAGCTTTTATCACAAATTATCGTCCAGAAAGTGGTCCACGGTGTGTGGACTGGAGCAATAGTATTATGGGATTCTTTGAGCGTTCATTCGAAGAAGAAACCACAGTTGTTTCACAAAAGGTATAGAAATAACTGTTTCAAGCAGAACTCAATTCAAACTAAAGTGTATCATATCTGACAATTTGAGTGCGCCAGAATGACTGATCCATATTGCCGATTACGAGTTCCACTTTATCGCAAAACATTCGAGGCTGTGTTTTTCTTGTCATTTTTAGCTTTATACTATGCTGTTCTGATGGCCAGAAACCCTCTGCGAATCAGCCCCGTCGAAATGTTGCTGTATATTTGGATTTCAGCATTTGCATATGACGAAATTAGCGGCCTATCAGATACTGGGATGATGTTCTATCAAATGAATTTCTGGAGTCTATGGGACCTAGGAATCATCGGAACCGGGTTTGCATTTCTTATTGCTCGTGAGTTTACCAGCCTCAATCCTGTTTAGCCCGACGGATTGAACTTCCTGGAGGTTTTGGGTACACTTGCCTTATGAAGCCTCGTTGTGGCGTAGTAATATAAGGTGCCAAATTTAGTAGTCGTGTTTGGCATGACTGAGGTTGATCAGGAATGGCTAGGCCTTATGTGCTAACGGAGATTTCCGAAGGAATAATCGGTTTGAGTCAAGGGAGTGCATATGTCACGGACATATCCTTCGATATCCTATCGTTAGAAGCATTGTTTTTAGTTCCAAGGCAAGTTCGATGTTTCGTCTCAATGCACCGCCACATACCGCCGGAATCTGATAGAGAACAACAGGGTCTGCTCTCTGATGAGCTTGAATTCCTACTTCGGTAGCCTGGTTAGTGACTCCTCCGCCACACAACTTTGCGCCACAAATGCATATACGCTGTTACTGATTACTGATTATGCATAGATACCCGTACTCAAGGAAATGGTACATAATGTTCCACACGTATCAATTAGGTCATATCCGGTGCTAATGCCATGAGCGGGGCTTAGACGAAAGCCTTCCTAAAGTTTCTCCCCGTGGTCGCGATCCTATATATTGGTATGGGCATAATTCCGCCATTCCAGGTCTATTGCGTCTAGAACGGAGCGGAGATTCCCAATTAAGGCGGCAAATAGCAAACTAACACGATTCCAGGCTTTCTCACCACATTCACGATGTTAGCACGGGATCGATTGACCCTGCGGCAAATGTCGTGGATTTTGGTCAAGGCCTTCTTTGGGTAAGCCTGCTAAGTATTTCCTAAATCTGACGAGTTGGTGGGGCTTTCGATGGCAGTCCTAATGGAAAATCATATTAAATGTGGCATGATTGAATAGGTCGAATTCGCTCGGATTCGTAAGTTAGATCATTCAAACCGTTCTTCTGCAGCATGTCTTTGCCAAGCCTTGACTACTTTATGCAGAGCAGAAAGTGGCTGAAATGATTGGATATTAGGACATCGCTCAAGATGTAAGGTCCATGCACTCCGCGCTTGTTGCTGCAGCCCGAATTGAAATGACAGGGATATTCCCAATATCGATTGGCTGTCGCGTTTAGATGATTTTGGCGCTAATTGTCTAGATTTCGCCCCTTTTCGGCTATCCTCTTATGTAAGCCCATCTTTCCTCCACTCCCTTGCCCGCTCTCCCTTGCCCGGAGGCAACTCACGCATCTGCACTGGATCACGTTCACGTCAAATCGCATGCCCTACCTACCCTCCAGCAACACCAACATTAGCCCTGGCAGCTTCGTTTTTCCTCTGCGGTGCTATGTTGGCCTATCATTTTCTTCTTTGTCATTTCGATTCATCATTTTCACCATATTTGTGGCTGCACCTTTCGTCAGCCAACCTGTACAGGGATAGTGCTTCATCGGGGGTTTCCGTTTGTGGATGGTTTTCTTACTCGCAAACATGCATCTAGGTTGGTATTCGTTTGCATGACGAACATTCTCTTGATATCTTCAGTTACTAGTTTAATGAGCTTGAGCCTAACGGAAGTACGTGAATCTCTCTTGGCTGGACGCATGTAGATTGAACTCGCTAACCCATGCAGATTATGGCCCATGCTCGCGAGGAATATCTCTTCCAGCAAGTTGCCCTACATGATTCATTATTGCCTCATCAACTGCGCACCGCCCCTTTTCCACCCCACACAACTCTTCTACTAACATTAACCCTGCCTAGACTTTCCGTTTATGTCCTTGACAGTGTTAACTCCCGGCGTCTAACTTACTTTCTGCCCCCACTTGTCAGTAATAAATTAACAATACCCTTGTATTAACTGCCGACATGTGTGGCAGTAACTCAGGCTTATGTACTAACTGACATTGTTCGTTGCAAGAACCTGATACCACTGCTCTGCATTCGCCCTCTCCGGCTCTTCTTACCTGTTGAATCGATCCGCCGGGTCCGTATAGTCCTGTTGAAGGTAACTCACTCGCCATTTGTGGGCATTATTCTTGCATATGAGAGTAGTAGACGCTATGTCACTCGACAAAACCATTCGCCAATGGCAACCTCGTCATCTCGTCCCCCTCCCGTAAGTCAAGTGAGGGTCCCGGTTCACAAACTGTCGCTCCGTCGCCGTCAAGGCTTTTCCCGGCCTGTGCCTTTGCGGGAGAGAGATATAGTGGCCCCGGTTCCCCGCCGTGGCCCAAGTGGAGTAGACCCAGGGGCGACCGCGGATCCAGTCCACCTGGCAGATGTGGTCCAAACTGTGGATGGCCTTCGCAGGCAGGTCGAACAGTTAGCTGCAACAATTTCTTCCAACCAGCAACATTGAAACTGCAGTATTTTACGCCCAGTGTATTATGCAGTTTCTGGCCAAATTATCCCTATGTCAGAAACGCAGGAGGGTATATACTGTATTGTCAACGTTCTTGGTAGGTAAGTAAGGTACATCGGCTGGTATCCTGTATTGAACTGCATCTTTGTGGCTGTTGGTTCCGGAATTTTCCACGCACATCTCATCCACTCGTTTTAATAGCCACATTGGCAAATTTATCCGCTTGTACACGCCTCGCGCCTCACCCTTTCCCCAGTAGATCACCCGCAAATACCCCGCCTACTATCTTACGCTCTAGCTAAAATGACCGCACGCAAAAAGCGCAGCATACTCCGTTTAGGCAGGATGTGTAGGGGATCATTGACGCCCGAACCGATACACTCAAGAACCACACCTGTACCTGTTTTCTTCGTTTAAACCTCCCGTTTTTACTCAGTTCTCTTAGTGCCTAGACTTGCGCCCAACTAAAACGTTGCAAGGTGTTCGGACTTGTAAGACCGGACGCATGCGCAACCACTGTGTCGGGTTTGCCTATACCAATTTGGGCTCCAGCATCGCCCTTCAAACGCTCCATGGGGCCGCTGCACGCAAATGGAGGGTGCAGTGCATTTCTGGAGCTGTGGCAGGACAATTTTATTTTTTTGTTATTTTTACTTTTTTTTCGTTTTATGCAGGATTATCCTCACCCCTCCCCCGACTTCGATCGTTCGCCCTCCCTCCACATGCGCCTGGTACCTAATCATAACCTTGATGCACGGCCGCGGTTATCTGGCCGCTGTATTCGATGCCCAGGCCTAGTTTTTCTTTTTTCCATTTCCTTTTCCAAATTCTGCCTTGCTCGCATTCTGTGGTTGGTATTTTTTACGTTTCTGGTTCCGCTCGGTATGGAATTTACTCAACTGTTCTTCAAACCAATTTTCGACACGCTTGAACCCTGCAATACACCATGGCCTTTCATTCCAGTAATGGCATGTAGAAGAATGGTTTTCGGGTCCAACAACATAAGGTGCATTGTTTTTTTATGAGGCTTGTTGATCGCCAACCCATTTTCTGAAATATATACCCCATTGCCCCTCTCCAATTTTTACTCACTTACTCCCGCCTGATTATCAATATATTATTTCCTCTTCCTGCGACACTCCTTCAACTGATATCATATACATTGTGCTCAAGGTCATCTGTGGTGATTGAGTTTGTTGGTCTCAGTTATGGACCTTGCCTCTAGGTCCCATGCGACACTCTCCCCACACTTCTGTTCCACTGCTGGGCAACCTATGGTCGTGAATGTCTCCTCCCCATATCCTACTCCTCCCCAGAGCCGCGCGCATACTGAAATCCTCCCGGCTCACTCACCTGTTGCCAATGGACTTGGCATTTTCGATACCACGCATGTATCAATGTGTTCACCCTCGCAATCGCTTCTCCAACCCTCCCAAGCGTGGCAACGGGGATGTGGCCCAAACAACGCCTTTTCTCCTATGGGAGTGATGTCGGGCCTACCTCCATTTGAGGAGAGTCATTTAGTTCTCCAAGGCGGCCAACAGCATTCGGGTGTTTCGATGGTTTATTCTAACCCGACACACCGCGGGATGGCTAGTAACACTATGATTCAGCGATATGCGACCCCGTACAATAGCGACCTTCATTACCAACCAGTCCCCACTACGAGGCACGAACGACACTCCACTATACACCAACAGCGGCAGAGACAGGTTGACTGCTCGATGCCTCAAGGCTTGGATCAAAATAATAGTGTTCTCCTTTTCGACCTGGATAATAACGTGGAGAATCAAAGCGTGGAGAATAATAACATTGAAAGACCAGCGATGAATAACAGGATTCCTCGAGCCCCTCTACGGTCATCGCGCTCACATGCGGCGGTGTCTCAAGACGACCAAGTAAAGGTTCAATCGGGTGGTATCAGGAAACAGTCGAGGAGGAGGACCAATGGACCCGAAGGGAAGTTTATGTGTGAGAAATGCGGAAGGCATTTCACCAGGAACTCAAATTGCAAATCGCATATGAAAACCCATGATCCGAATCGCAAATTGCCTTTTAAATGCACTGCTCCCGACTGCACCAAAAAGTTCGGCCGAAAAACTGACCTCACTAGACATGTGGATAGTGTACGTATTTTCCAACTAGCCCAGCTTCTAATTTTTACCATAAAATTGACATTTGTTTCTAGGTACATAAGAAACTACGACAATATGGTTGTGATCAATGTGGCCACCGTTTCGCACGACAGGACACGTTGCGAAGGTTGGTTAACTTATGCTTGAAAATTTAAATAGCTTGGATTGCAGTACTAACAGGCAACTACATAGGCATCGCGAAGATGGATGCAGAAGACAGAATCGTCAAGCCCAACGTGCACTTAAAAACAACCCCACAGTACCTGAGCTAGTTCAACCATATCAAGCGTCATCCATCTTATATCCCGACCAAACAAATACGTATTCTGAGGCCGACGACCAGCAAAATCTACATGAGTCATTTATTTCTCCATACCTTGATAATACTGCGGATGTATTTCAGCAATATCTATGAAACCACGCACACACTTCCCGGTTCTTATTTCTTTCTTTCTCTTTCTCCGATTTTGCGAAGAATAAATCATTTAATTCACCACTTGTCCCTTGGAAACCCCTACTTGACATGTATCCAACCAAGAAAACGATCAACTGATATGATTTTCGCATGGCTTAATGAGTACCATGGACAGCCACTTCGGTTGTTAATGTTTGCTTTTGTTGGTTTCCTCATTACATTTTTACGGTCCTCATGGCTTTACGGTACATGGTATATTTATTCGACATATCTCTGAGTGCATATTTCGACCCTAATAATTGACCTTCCTCATCGGAATATTCCCAAGCGGCTACTGCAGGAACAGATATATCGCGGCCTCCAAAACTTCTTTGATAAAAATAGCTGGGTCTTTCCTTTGTTTGACATGCCTTCTCCTTACTCCCACATGACTTTATGTTTCCATGTACCAATCCCCCCGCCATTTATGCTATTTTTGCTTCTGCGTGTTGCATATGATTATCAGAAGAAGATGGTGAAAATGTGTCATTCCATGGATGACACTTGTGAAGTGACATTTTAATAGACTGAGGATATTGGAGCGGCATTCTGCTTCTTTGTAACTATTCATTTTGCTGACATTCATCGCGCACTTTCATTTCTTTACTTTGGTTGCCTTCTTTTCATTCATTTTTTTTCTTGAATAAATTTAAATGTCACACGGTGCAGGGTCGGTTGTGGTGTGGCATTTACAGTGATGGTTCATCCTTTTTGTACCTTGCATTTTGTTCCTTAGCCACATTTTGATTTGCTTTGCCTTACTCTTCCCATCTTTGTTCATGCTTAGTTACTCATTTCTTGTCTGTCCAACATCCCGTCTGTCTCTAAAATGTGGTTTGCTGTCTATGCAAATATTATTGGGTCCATGCTGGCCATGGAAATGAGGATCACTCTGCATCTCGTTGTTTTTCCTAATATTGGACCAACTTACTACATATCATGTTCTTCCCTCTAATTTACACAGCTTAATGTTTCAAACATTTCTGTGCATTGCTAGTCAACAACTCCTTAGGGGGGAAATTCCCCCTGCATCAGTATTTTCTGTACGGAGTTACATACTGCGATTGCAGAGTGCCAACCCCAATGGACGCCGCAATATAGAGGGGTTTTTACAACACATGTCATGTTCAATATCTACAAGCAAAGGTAAGCTAATCGTCCAACAAGATATTTCAAACGTTGGTCTGAGTGAATAAAAGAAGGCGATCATTTTGGGGTCCAAATGCCAAGTAAGATTTATCTTTTTCTTTCTTTTTTCTTCCTTTTTCTGTACAAAATAGAGTAGAAAAATAAGGGGGGCCGGCCTCGCCAGATTGATACGAATCGGATTCTAATCTAGAT
The DNA here is from genome assembly GCA_003206725.1 of Blastomyces emzantsi. Classification (NCBI taxonomy): domain Eukaryota; kingdom Fungi; phylum Ascomycota; class Eurotiomycetes; order Onygenales; family Ajellomycetaceae; genus Blastomyces; species Blastomyces emzantsi. The sequence goes on from QGQJ01001075.1 coordinate 17,409, forward strand.
CCCGATGGATATGCAGAATAGACCATGTTTTAAGTGTTGATCCAACACTGTTTCCAAGAAAACTTTCATTTCAAGCCAATCGATTTTCCGGCCGGGAGATCTGCATTTCTCACTGGGCCCGATCCGTCGTGTTTGTTCGGTGATCGCTTAACGATGGGTCCAAATGTTAAATCATCAAGGCCATTTTGCGGCCAGCTATATAACCCCACAACTGGCCCCCAACCAACTTTAGAAGAACGGGAGTTGAGGAAGAGGGGGGAGAGATCAATGGAACAAATGTGGGGGCCGAAAAAATATTGACAGTTACAATGAGGATTGTTGTTGTAGCTAACAGGCATATCAATTTGGGGGCCAAAACTTGAACGACGACAACTTCGAAAAAAGTGATGAAAGCCTAAAATAAAAAAAAAAAAAAATCCTATTATTATTGGTCGATATTCTTTATCCCAAACACCAATTACCCTTCGCAGGTTGTGCATATTTTGTGGTCTTTGCTTTTTCGAAGGGGGGGGGCGAGGAGATCGGGGAGTTTAAAAACAAAGGGGAATGGGGATGCATAAAACTACTCCATCCACGGTCACCAGCCAATATAACTATCCAAAGATACCATATTTTCCTCAGGTGGTGTTAACCATGGGCTTATGAAATGAGTGTGTTTATATTCACTTACATGTGTAACCAACCGCCAGTGTGAGCGATCCAAGGGGTTCGTTGCAATTTTTGTTGTATCAAGTGGTTTTCAACCGCAGACAATTCGCATATCTAGCCATCTAACGCCGAAGAAATTCAGGCGTTAAAACTCGTGACTCCTGTTCCTTGCATTCCACACACACACTTGACTGCCAGAATCTATTCCATCCTTGGCTTCGCTAGCAGGTCCATGCCAACAGAACGAGACGGGACCTGCATAAATGTCATATGATTGATGCAAGTGCTCGACGGAAAATACGTACGGACCACCTGGCCAAGCTAAGCGGCTGCCCGAAAGAGATATGGAATCGAATTAATCATGGGCAGTAGACAGTATATGCAATGTATGGAAGGAAAATAAGGATGTGAGCCATCACGTTGGGTGGAACACCAGAAAGAACAATATGCCCATCTTGGGGTCTTCGAAAATGCTTGATTATCGATTCCATGCATGAGAACACCAAGGTTCCCGTAAAATGGCATTTTCCATAAAAGGGTGGCTGGTAAGGATTCGCAGCAGAGAGAGTGACCCGGCATGGCCATTATGCACATTGAAGATCGCTCTGTTGAGGGAGTACGTATCGCAGGTGCATGAGTATGCGTTCTTCAGTCACCTGTCATTGACTCAGGACTTCGATTTTCCTTCGATGGTTCTTCTCTGAACATTGCACAATAGCACAATGACGTGGGTGGGACATTATTGATGTGCGAAAATTGAATAGATGCGCTTATTCCATTAGGAAATATCGAAAACATAAAGAATAGATGTTGCAAATTAGATTCCCATCTTCGATCAGACACACTAGGTCGCCCCAAGTTGGTTCGATTTATGTTTTAATGCATGTCGATATTTAAGTCATGACTGAAAGGGCCAAAAGCTGTGAAAGCCTAGGTTTTCACCACATGCCCAGACGAGCTTGATCGCAAGGGTTGAGCCGGCCCGAATCGAGACCTAGAGCCTCATTGTTCGAATATCGTTCTTTGATTGTTCTATGCATGCCGTATGTCATTCGTGTGTATGTAAAAGCTCCTGTATTGGGATTTGAAAGAGGCTGGTGAGCTGTGAGCAAAGGTTTCATATTCGCAAGCACCTCAACCTGCAAGAACTGCGACATTCTATTGCATTTCTACAATCCCTAGAAACACCCGACGCTCATTTTTATTTTAGGTGTTCAGAGAAATTTGGAAGCCCGGTTCGACAAAAGGCCCGCGCAGGTCCTGCATGATCACGATATGCAAGGAGCCAAAGAATCTCGATTACACCATTTTCCGTCTAGTTTGCCAAAAAAAAAAAAAAAGGAATGCCCACTACCATGGAGTGTGGAATATCTCCTCCAACCATGGTGTGTAATGGATATAATGGTTAGTTTGCTCTAGAATGTCGACCGTGGATTATGGTCGTTGGAAACTCGAGCAGATAAGTCTCCCGTTTAGGCTATCAAGGTAGACAGACTTCTTTGTTCAGAATACCAGGGACCGGGTATGAGTTATTCGCAATATGACATCAATGGGTTCCTATCATCCTCTCTCACTCCGCCCCTTTTTATCTCTAATAGAGCTCTGCGATGAATTCCAAGCGGGTTAGCGCACCCTGGGGCGCGCTGTGTAGCACCAACCAACCGCGCCTCCTTTGGATATGTCTCAGTGAAATGGCTAGCATCTTGATGACCAATGTAGTCCGAGTGACTGGCTTAACCACTGACCAGCATTTCGATAATACGTGACGATAAAAGAATCGTCATTATTTGGACCCCGGTATCTCCTCTGTAGTATGGTGAAGGTAATGGCCAGCATACAAGTCCTCTATCTGTGCACAACCAAGGCCAAATCAATGAGTCCTGCCATTCGTTGGAAGCGTGTACCCGTCATACCATCGTCCGCAAGAATTTACCCCGAAAACCATTTGGTGGGTGGTTTTGGGATGAATGGTTTTTGCCGTTTCGATGCTTTGATGTTGAACCCCTTTATTAGAGGAAAATGGGCACAATATTCCACCCCAAATGTTTATCAGCAAAGTTAATGGACAGAACCAATAGGTCGATCGTTCCGATGTGTTCAGCCTTCCCTCTGCGAAACGAATGGAGTGGGGGTGTTTCGTCCTGGGTGGGTTCTCCAGCCAGGTAAATAAGAGAATCGAGGAGAAAAGATAAAACAGCAAAGTCAAGGCTTGCATGACTAGCCATTGGCATATGATATGGAGTCGGATGAGAAGGGCCTTCAGAGGTTGATAGACAGTCGTGATACTCTGATGTTGAGGAGGCATAAAAATGGCCTGTTTGGGGCATAGCCGTACGCAAGACACGACTTGGGACCAGGATGTGGTACCTCCATCCGAATTGCCTTTTGGGAGCTAATGGCCCTTGATAGGGCTCAATCCTTTTATGAATGGCCCTCCATTCCACCCACTGGGTATCCGGGAATAGTCCCTAGGTTTGATAGATCCCGGAAGTCTAACCACGGGTATGACGAAAACTCTCAGCAAGTTGTGGTCCAACAAGCGATGATTTAAAGGGGTGAAACCAAATTGCTGAGAAGGTGATGCGAGAGCTGAGCTTGAACATGTATATCCATGTTCTTGGTGTTGGCGGTGATGGCGGTGATGGTGAACTTGATCAGCGAATCTATGGTAAATAGTTGACTGCCTTTGCGATGTGATTGGTCTTGGCCTGTGCTGTGGAGGGGACAAACACCGATGTCAGTTGACGACACAACTTTCCCCAGAGTTGCACGAGTTCACATTGACCTACATCCTCAGTTCTTGTGTAAATAATCCACCACCACTACGCTGCTCTATATAACCCTGACCAAACCCATCGAGAAAAATTTGTCAATTTGTTCTTGAATTCGTGGTCCAATTGCTGGATTCACATAGGAAATAACCCGTCAATCAAGCTCCCCTCTTTTTCCCTTGAAATTTTTTACCCCGCTACCTGCACACGATCATGTCAAGCGCCACGACAACGACGGCCGCTACGGCCATAACTGCGGAAAACGTCACTACCCTCTTCCCGGATGTCGACCCAAGCCTTGCGCGGGCCTTTTCCGAAACACAGAATTCTGCGCGTGAGGGCGGTGAGCTGGAGGGGTATGATGAGGAGCAGATTCGCCTGATGGATGAAGTGTGCATTGTGCTAGATGAGAATGACAAGCCCATTGGGAGTGCTAGCAAGAAGACATGTCTGTGTTTCCCTCATGAGAGTGCTTGCATTGTGCAACCCTATACTCGGATCTTCCGCCAGACAACTGCTGTCAGCTGTTCTGTCACAATTTTGTTTCGTATCCAAGTGTCGCGGCAGGGATGTGAGCTGACTCCTTTGAAACTTTGTTTTTGGGTATCTTAGGCCATTTGATGACCAACATCGAGCGCGGACTTCTTCATCGCGCGTTCTCCGTCTTCCTTTTCGATTCTCAGAAGAGACTGTTACTCCAGCAGCGTGCATCCGAGAAAATCACTTTCCCCGACATGTGGACGAATACCTGCTGCTCACACCCACTTGGAATTCCCGGCGAAACAGGCGTAGAGTTTGAAGATGCCGTGCAAGGGGTTCGCAGGGCTGCTCAGAGGAAGCTGAACCACGAGCTGGGCATCAAGGCAGAGCAAGTCCCTCTTGAGAAGTTCGATTTTCTGACCAGGATACACTACAAGGCTCCCAGCGACGGCAAGTGGGCAGAGCATGAAAGTAAGAAACATAATATCTCTGTTTACCTTAATTGTTTCATTTTGCATGGTTGCAAGGCTAACGGTGTACAACTTCCACAAACAGTCGATTACATCCTTTTCATCCAGGCCGATGTCGACCTAGACGTGAGCCCCAACGAAGTCCGCGATGCCAAGTATGTTACGGCAGATGAACTTAAGCAGATGTTCAAGGACTCGGAATTGAAATTCACCCCCTGGTTCAAGCTAATCTGCGACTCTATGCTCTTCAATTGGTGGGAGAAATTCGGCACCGAAGAGTTCGAGAAGTTCAAGGGAGACAGGACTCTTCACCGTATGCTTTAAATTCATTCGCGAGAAGTAAACCTATTTTTTAAGAACTCAACATATCTTTTATTCGTCAATACTGCTTCCCTGACTACATTTATTGAAAAAAAGATCATTGATTTGGAGTGAGCTGCTGCGCACGGGGAATCGTTTAATATTAATGCTATGGGTTCCAACGTGTGGCCTCAAGGCATTGCAAACTGCACAGCTTAGATCGTCGTTTATCGTTTTTCATTTAGGGCATAATAATCATTAAAATTGATGAATTTTACTGTGATGTCTGTGCATCATGCCTATACCTGCGTTCCTCAGAGAAAATAGTTGCAACAGAGTGTAGAACACATATCCCCCGCGCTTTTGGTAGCCCGCACCCCATCATAAGCCGAGTAGCTGCATGTAATTCCTGATCAGATCGTATTTTATAGTTCCTAGTTGGTGACATCCAGGGCGCAAGTGCGTACCGGATGCCTGGGTACCGAAATCTCATGTAAAACTACGCCTTTCATGGAAAGTAAATAGCTGTCAAACATTAGTGCGGACATCCCTACATTCAGTAGGTATATGGCCGATATAGACAAGGACAGATAGAGAACCGATCGTAGATCAAACCCCGAAGTAAATGCAGAAAACTAGACGCCTGTGGTATATAGATCCCAGAGATAAATGAAGGCATAAAACAACACGCTTCCCAAAGTATAGCAAAACATGGCTCGTTTTCACACAAGTCCAACCTCAGCTCGATCGCATCCATGCAGAAAAACCCACTACAAACTTTCCGGAGAGCCCGTGCTCAAAAGTACGATACAGGTCCCAATAATCGATATGGCAACAACCGTGAAAACCACCTGCGTCTTCCAGCCACTCTGCACCAGCGCCGCATGTCGACTATATTTGGCCATCGTCCGTATATAAGTCGCAAACCCGCTGCACAGGCAGATGAACGACAGCACCCAAAATATGATACCTAGTGGGAGTGCCATGCGCAACTCCAGTTCCGTCGGCTTGTACCGGAGGTGGAAAGACATTATGATTGCACAGGCAACCACGGAGAGGTACATGGACAGCCGCAACCATGAGAGGAACGTTCGCTCGTTGGCGCAGTGATCGCGGGCGTCTGATGCATTGTTATCGAAGAGGAGAGGGCCGAAGAAGGGCCTGGAGAGAAATATTGGGCCTTGTGCGATGAGGTCGCTGTGAGCCGCTTGGTTAGATGATCTGACGCAGGATTGATGGAGAGGGGAATTGGGAATGAGAACTTACGCTGTGACGTGCACTGGATTTCGTTTCAGTGCATTGGGTAAGATATTGGTGCTTGAAGCGGCATCTTCGAGTTCTGGGGCGTTACCGCGGAGCATCTTAGAGTGCGTAACAATACTAAGATTTGATTTTTAGGATTCAGTAAGTGAGCGAGATCGCAAAATCTAGCATTCCGCATCAGAATCCACGCTGATAACGTCTGTCGTCGAGATATTTATGAGGCGGCGGTGTTTTCAACTTTCGGAATTTAACCATCATTTTCAGCACGGGACCTGGATTGAGGTCCAATTGCATGCTACCAGGGAGCATCGCCTTTCGATTGCACCCGATGAAATATTAATATCTGCAACAGCCACGATGTAAGAGTATAATATAATGGGTAATTTTTACATGTCGAAGAACTCTATATAATATGAAGCTTCTAATATCGATAAATGAACAATATCGGGTGCGGTACACAACGTATTAATGAGGCCGTTTTTGTATAGATTACGCATTCAATGCAGAAATCTAACGTCCTTGAGCTGTATATCAAATACATCGTTACAGGATTTCTCACGCTAAACCTAAAGGGGTTGTAGTGGGGCCATGGACCGACCGGCGGACTTAAAATAAAGTTTTCGAGCTCGGGCCATGGTTGGCTTATGTCACAACGTAATCGGCTTCTGATTGGCCAGGTAGCCCGGGCCGAGCTTGTTGGAGCTCCTACACAAGCCCTATTCCACGTGACCCACACACATATATTATCCGCCGCTAGCGACTAGATAGATCATAATAACCAACCACGTTCAACCTCTCTTCCGAGCTCCTTCGGCTCCGGGCTCTTTGCTGGTGAGTCAGCGAACGATGGGCAACATGGATAACGGGGCCTTGGTGGGATGTGGAGTCTTTCCACTCTCATTCTTAATTTTTTCACGACGGCTCGTCCCTCTTTTTGTGGGCTACGAACAGTAACGAAGGAAGCGGGTTAATAGTCAGGTCGTCCTTTCTGAAAGCTTATTGCCGCGACTAGGGATTTACTCTCTTTTAGCCCAGGTTTTTTCTTTCGGTGGTAAGGTTGTGGTGTTGATTCCTCATATAGGCCCGGTGAAAGTATACCTTTATACGCATATTCGCTAACAATTTGTTAAACTTACAGAATATACTTGTATTTATATAAAACGACGGGACCTCCTGTTATCACCTTGACCGCCTCTCATTTTCATGGATATACCAACCGATCTAGCAAATGCTAACTCCGCTAGCAATAATGGAGACCACAACCGAATAGACAGAGGCTTACCCGAAGCCCGCTCAATCCCTTCTGCGACCAGCCCTGCGACCTCTCACTCCTTGGCTGAATCTTATAGGAGGCCTAGTTTCTTCACAGCCGGCCCACGGGGAACAGTCGTTCCACACCCTCAGGACCAAGACCATGAAGCGCTGGCGGATTGGGAACGGGAGCAGGTATTAGAAGAAGAACGGGATTTATTGGCGGATAATCATGTCATTCCCACGGGACGCCAACATGGGAAACCAGTCGGGGGACGGAACCAGATCGCTGGTCTACTCTCCAAAAGGCTGAGGGAATCTGAGACAGTTCCCAGGGCGGAAGACGAAGAATCTGCACGACTGCCTGAAGTTTCATTTAGCCCTGACTCTTCTGCTACCGAGACTACCGCGCTTTTGGCGCCGTCCAGCTCTCTTGGTGACCATGTCAACGCCGCTGATGTTGGTAGCAAGTGGGAGGAAGCCGTTGAGGCGGGGTTAATCCATACAACATGGCGTCGCGAAGCCAAAGTGTTATCGAAATACACAGCCCCATTGATGATCACGTTCCTTCTTCAATATTCGTTGACAGTAGCTAGTATTTTCACAGTTGGGCATCTTGGAAAAGTAGAGTTAGGAGCCGTATCCCTTGCCAGCATGACTGCTAACATTACCGGCTATTCCATATACCAGGGCCTTGCAACAAGTTTGGATACTCTATGCGCTCAGGCTTTTGGTTCGGGGAAAAAGCACCTTGTTGGATTGCACATGCAGAGGATGGTTTACTTTCTTTGGGCGATGACCATTCCCATTGGCTTTGTATGGTTTTTCGCCGATCGGATTTTGATGGTCATTGTTCCAGAGAAGGAGGTTGCAGTTCTTGCAGGATTGTACCTGAAGGTTGTCTTGTTGGGTGCCCCAGCTTATGCATGCTTCGAAAGCGGGAAGCGATTTGTTCAGGCGCAAGGCCTGTTTTCCGCAGGGCTCGCTGTCCTGCTAATATGCGCTCCGCTAAATGCGTTTTTGAATTGGCTTTTTGTTTGGGTATGTTCTCTCCCCCCAAAAAAGTCCACGGTTTCACATTATGGTTGTAAAAAAACGTTCCGTGCATCCTAACATATTATACTAGAAACTCGGCTTTGGTTTCGTTGGTGCCCCCATGGCTGTTGCCATTAGTGATAATTTCCTCCCTATCCTCCTCTTTTTGTACGTTCGTTTCATCGCGGGTAAAGAGTGTTGGAATGGTTTTACAAAGAGGGGATTAGAGAACTGGGGGCCTATGGTCCGCCTCGCGCTTCCAGGCTTCCTAATGGTTGAAGCTGAGGTCCTCGCTTTTGAATTATTAACACTCGCCTCAAGTTATTTCGGTACCACGGCACTTGCAGCTCAATCTGTGCTCTCCACCATATCGAGTATCTCCTTCCAGATCCCTTTCCCTCTCTCCATTGCAGTCAGCACTCGAATTGCCAACCTTATCGGCGCGAGTCTGACCGGTGCTGCTCGCACATCCGCTAAAGTTGGCGTGGTGGGTGCCGTTATCATCGGGCTGCTAAATATCACGATCCTCTCGTCGCTACGAAACTATATCCCCAACCTCTTCACCTCTGACGAAGAAGTTGCGAGCATGGTCGCGCAGATTCTCCCCCTATGTGCCTCATTCCAACTCTTCGACGCCCTCGCAGCCAACTGCAACGGCATCCTCCGTGGTCTCGGGCGCCAGTCTTTTGGTGGTTATGTACAGCTATTCTGCTACTACGTCGTGGCTATGCCTATCAGTATGGGCACGGCCTTTGGGTTAGGTTGGACTCTCTGGGGCCTGTGGGCTGGTGTTGCTGTTGCACTGCTCCTGGTTGCAATTATCGAAGGCGTGTTCTTGACCCGCACGGATTGGGAGATTTCCGTATCCGATGCTCGGAAGAGGAACGCGATGGGATGATTGATGCCAATCCATATATTTGTATTATCCCTCAATTTCGGACTATCCATTTATTTCCTCGCTCCGTTTACCAGTTTTTGCCACGTTGGGTTGATATATTTTACCCGAGTGATTGCCCCGCGGCGCATTCATCACTTCTTTCAAAGATGATGATATGATCATGATCACGAGCCCTATGAAGTTCATGCGGATATTTTTTTTTTTGGTTTTAGGACAGCAGGCAATGCATTCCCCACTCATTTGTGCAGTGATATGATATCCCTTAGCTTGTTCATGATGGTGAGTTAGTATAAATGTTGATATTTTCCTTCCATATATCCCCGATCCAGCTCTTATTCATGCCATGTATACATAAGCCAGTATATAGAATCCGTTCTGGATATGGATTTTGTGCAATATAGTTGAAATTGATGAGCGAAGCATCACGCTTTCTTGGTTTTATATGTGTCAGAGCGGCCATCCGTTGATGCCCTGAAAGGGTAAAAGAGATTCTGTTATTGGATGGATCTTTTACAAGGGTATTATTAGAATATGAATAGTTCCGTGACAAACTCCGACCACCTGAGAAAGAAAAACGCCTTCTGAACCAGCTCACGAAAGTTGCGCATAAAGAAATCCCTCCCACATGTGTAAAACCTCTACGAGATCCACTCACAAGACATACAGTTCGTCAAATTCATCCCAACACTTTCATCTTCTTCTTCTTCTTTCCCTCCCCTTTCTCCGATTTCCCCTTCTGCCAATTCCTCCAGCTCCCAATCCGCTCATCGCGCGATTCCTCCCAAGCCTTCTCGTCCTCCCTCTTCCGTTTCCGCGCCTCAATCTCTTCCTCCTCTTTCTTCTTTTCCCTGCCTTCCTCCTGCATCTGCGCCTTTAACCGTCGTCTCCGCCTCGCTTCTTCGTCAACTAGGACCTCTATAGTCTTCTGCCGCCATTCCTTCTTGAATTCTTCAGTCTTTAATTCGGGTGAGTCGAGGGTATATTTATGTTCTCTGATTAATAGTCGTCGCGCATCGGCTATGCATTCGTCAAGGTGAGCTCGTGCCTTTTCATCTAGCAGCGTCGTCTGGGCTTTTTTTAAGCGGTCAAAGGCGTCGGGCGCTGCGGGGTTTGAGGATTTATCTGGATGTATAAGGAGGGATTTCTTGCGGTATTGGACTTTTATGTCGGAGTCGGGGACGCCAGGTTGGAGGTCGAGAACCGCGTAGCTGTTTGTGAGTCAGTCATGTCCTAATCGGAAGTGGAATTTTATATAGGATAAAACCTACGCGTCCAGTTGGAAAGCCTTTCTGATGCGATCGATTTCCGCGTCCTATAAGCGGTCCGTTAGCTAAATGCGGAGGCTTTGGGAGTCGCAGGAGAGCAGCGAGGGAGTGGGTTTCTCGCACCTTTGTAAATTCAGACGCCTCTCTGTCCAGGGCGTCGAGTGCTTCCAATTCATCGTCAGCCATTTTGAAAGCTCTCTGCAGTTCAGCTAGCCAAGGTCTTCAGAAGGTTGTGCTGTCTAACATTCATGCATCCCAGATGGATATCGCCAAGAGCACTACTATTGGAGGTTAAATGCCAAGCCGATGACTAAGCTGTCAGGGCCGGATCCCAACCCACCAGGAAAAAAAAAGTTTAGCCGCCATGGATAACTTCCGCTGCTATATACGCAATTTCGAGGGTATCTTACAGCCCAAGGCCTGGCATATCGCAACAGTCATGGCATCCGCACATCATGGGCGGAATAACAAACATTCCAAACCTCCACGTAACAATGCCAGAAGTCTCAAACGGAAGCGAGACGAGGTGGATCTTACGACCCTCGCGCAACGAATTGACGAGATCGATGTGAAGACTTCGCCTGAAGCATTTTCAGAGCTGCCTCTGTCAGAACCTACCCTGGAAGGCCTTTCTGCGTCCCATTTTAAATCCTTGACCGATATTCAGGCCAAGGCGATACCCCATGCTCTCAAAGGACGAGATATTCTAGGCGCCGCGAAGACTGGTAGCGGGAAAACACTTGCGTTTCTCGTTCCGCTCTTGGAGCTGCTATATCGCAAACAATGGACGGAATATGATGGACTGGGAGCCTTGGTGCTGTCACCTACTCGCGAACTGGCGATTCAGATATTTGAAGTGTTAAGGAAGATTGGTCGCCATCATACCTTCTCTGCTGGGCTGGTAATTGGCGGGAAAAGCCTACAGGAGGAACAAGAACGGTTGGGGAGGATGAATATCTTGGTGTGCACACCGGGACGCATGCTGCAGCATATGGATCAAACGGCGGCTTTTGATACGAACCATATTCAATTGCTTGTGCTTGATGAGGCGGACCGGATAATGGATATGGGGTTCCAGAGTACTGTAGACGCCATTATCGACCATCTACCAAAAGAACGGCAAACAATGCTATTCAGCGCAACGCAAACAAAAAAAGTTTCGGACCTTGCTCGCTTGAGTCTGCGGGATCCTGAATACATATCTGTCCATGAAACAGCCGCCAGCGCAACCCCAGCCAAATTACAGCAGAATTACGTCGTCACCCCGCTTCCGGAAAAGTTGGATACCCTATGGAGTTTTATTCGGAGCAGTTTAAAGTCTAAAATTATGGTGTTCTTCTCGTCAGGGAAACAAGTTCGCTTTGTGTATGAGTCCTTCAGACATATGCAACCTGGCATCTCCCTTCTTCATTTACACGGACGCCAGAAGCAGGGCGCTAGGGTAGATATTACGAAGAAATTTTCTGCGGCTAAGCATGCGTGCCTGTTTGCCACGGATATTGCGGCGAGGGGCTTGGATTTCCCAGCTGTCGACTGGGTTATCCAGGTTGATTGCCCGGAGGATGCGGATACATATATCCACCGAGCGGGTCGAACTGCACGCTATGAGCGGAACGGGCGAGCTGTTCTATTTTTGGAGCCTAGCGAGGAGGCAGGAATGCTGAAGCGGTTGGAGCAGAAAAAAATACCCATCGAAAAAATCAATGTCCGTTCCAAGAAACAACAGAGCATTAGAAACCAGTTACAGAATATGTGTTTCAAGGATCCAGCATTGAAATACCTCGGACAGAAAGCCTTTATGTCTTACGTCAAATCCGTTCATGTGCAGAAGGATAAGGAAGTGTTTGTTGTAAAGGACTTGCCCTTGGAAGAATACGCTGCAAGCTTGGGTCTACCTGGTGCCCCACGCATCAAGTTTATTAAGGGTGAAGACGCTAAGAAACTGAAGAACGCTCCGAGAAGATTAGCAGCGCTGTCAAGCGGAGATGATACAGATACGGACGGTGAGGGCGGCAAGAAAAAGAAGGAAGAAACCATCAGAACTAAGTATGATCGCATGTTTGAGCGACGAAACCAGGACGTATTGACTGAGCATTACACGAAATTGATTAATGAGGATGGCACCGCAATTACTGGGGACGCGCTTGATGATTCCAAAGCAGACGCAGATGAAGATAATGATTTCCTTTCCGTGAAGCGACGGTTTGATGCAGGCGACGATAACCTCGGTGAAGCGTCTGGTGACGACTCCGATACATCGGAACCTAAAATTAAAGCAGTACAAATACCCGGTAGCGACCCCCTTATTATAGATTCGCAGCGGCGAGAGAAACTTCTAAAATCGAAAAAGAAGCTTCTCAAATACAAGGGTAAAGGATCGAAATTGGTCTTCGATGACGATGGGAACCCACACGAAGTGTACGAAATGGAGGATGAAGATGACTTCAAACAGCGAGGCTCTGCAGACGCGCAACGTGCAAAGTTCCTCGAGCTCGAGGCCGAGAGGACTAGACTTGCAGATATCCGCGACAAAGAAATCGCGAAACAAAAGAAACGGGAGAAAAAGGAGAAAAGGAAAGAAAGGGCGAGAGCAGAGAGAGAAGCAGAAGACGCTGGAGGCGTTGCAGTGCTGGCTTCACCTGGTGAAGACTTTGAACGAGCTGACCTTAGCCAGTCTTCCGGCGACGAGCATGTCGCCGAAGAGGCCCGTCCGAGTAAGAAGCAAAAGAAATGGTTCCAAGACTCGTCTGGGGATGAACAAGATGGGAAGGGCAGCAGCCGTTCTAAACGTGGAAAGACTGAAGCAATTGGTCCCGTTGAGGTTCAAACTTTGGAGGATCTGGAGAATCTTGCTGCGGGACTGCTGGGCTAAATAGCCTGTTATTCGCGTCTAATCTGGAGTTAATTAAGCGATATGCGTATATGTATATACCTATTCAAGCCTTTTTTTTTTTTTTTCTTTAGTTAGATATAACTCGTCAAAAACACTTGACTGTGATACGATAGTTTTCACAAGCTTAGGAACTCAGCGCCAAATTTTAGCATATTTGTGGCACGCAGATCTCCCCGCTACGCCCGATGTTGCATTCAGCTCACACAGCCAAGCTTCCCCTCAGCTCCTTCAGCGCATTTCACAAGTCTGCTTAAGCTCTTTAGGGCAGCCATAGGCAAAACTAAAAACGCTTTTGGAGGATTTAGCGGCCATCCATGATCCCGACGAGTGTTTATTCTCGGCAAAATATCTCTCCTTCACCCAAACCCGGCGGCTCGGGGGGCTCGAGCCAGCTGGAGCCCAGACTTAAACAGAGCGGGGCAATGTATAGTGTAGTATTATATTCTTTTTCAATCACGCAATCAGGGCGAAAATTTGGAGCGCAGTCATATTTGCAGCCGGCGATGGCGTTTCCTTGGAACGAAATGAGCTAACTGTCAGATTTAAGCTCTGTGGTGCGGAGTTTATTTATACTGCGCGGGTGTCGCATATCTATGCAAAAAAAAGTTGTCTCTGGGATCTTGCTCTTTTCTCTTCCACTTTCGATTTGGGAGTAATCGCTGACCTTCCCGATACTGCCGCTCGAATAGTATTTTGGTCTCGGTTGCTGCGGAAGCATTCCTGTCTAGAGTGAAGCTATACACACAGAAGCTAAGGGATAAGGGAAGAAGAGAACCAACCTCACCAGGCAGAGCAGGAAACGCTCATTCTTGCGCCCAGAGAAGTTTTTTTTTTTTTTTTTTAAAAAAAGAAGTCTTCAGCCCCGCTCTCCCAGGGCACAAGCTGTACCAAACAATGGCAGCTCTCGACCTGAAATCAAACAGCAGTGGGGATGCCGAAAAAGCGGTCGGGTTCGAGACACAACATGCACCCCCAGATGGGCCCATCATCGTCGCAGATAAGCTTGCGCGCAAGCTATCGGCCCGTCAAGTGCAAATGATTGCAATCGGAGGTACTATTGGTACGGGGTTGTTTCTGGGGACGGGAAAGTCGCTCTCTACCGCTGGGCCTGCATCTATGCTGATTTCATATGCGATTGTGGGTGCCATCGTGTTTGTAACCATGCTGTCGCTTGGTGAGATGGCGGCTTTTGTGCCCATCGCTGGATCGTTTTGCACATATGCTGGGTACGTTTTCCAATAGAGTCCTTCTCCGATTCTTGCATGTTTACATTCGGGGACGTGACGATGCTAACAAGAAATGAACATTTCCAGTCGATTCGTCGATGACTCGTTCGGATTTGCTCTTACATGGAACTACTGGTTTAACGACGCTGTGGCGACGGCAGCGGACCTTGTTGCGCTTCAGATTTTATTGAAGTACTGGTCGGATAATTTTCCTGGCTGGGCATTCAGTTTGATTTTTCTCTTCATCCTGATCGGGCTCAATATCGTTACTGTTCGAGCGTACGGAGAGGTAATTGAAATCAGCTACATTACCTGATATTTTTCTGTTAAGCTTTACACTAACGTGGTGAATTTCCTACAGATCGAATATTGGCTCAGTCTCCTGAAAGTTATCACTATTGTCGTAAGTACTAATGCGTCAGATATTGTATGTTCGGTACTTTTCTAACAACCTATCCTCAGATATTCATTATACTTGGAGTTGCAGTTAACTGCGGCGGCAATGTCGATAAGGAGTACATAGGGGGGAGGTATTGGCATATCGGCGATGCCCCCTTCGTCGGTGGAATAGGCGGCTTTGCCTCCGGTTTTGTCACAGCTGCATTCGCCTAGTATGTGATCTCTATGCCCTCGACATTGCTTTATAATTTCTTTACTGACATTACATTTTGATAGCGGGGGAACCGAATCTATTGCAGTCACTGCAGGGGAGACACAAAATCCAGCCGTGACCCTTCCGAGAGTGGTCCGCAACGTTTTCTGGCGTATACTAATATTCTACATCCTGGGCGTGCTAATTATCGGCTTGAACGTCCCATACACATATCCCAATCTCGCAAACAAGGATACGCACACCAGCCCCTTTACCATTGTTTTCCAGCAGGCCGGTAGCAAGGTCGCCGGTAGCTTCATAAACGCGGTAATAATGACGTCCGTTATCTCTGCTGGGAATCATGCTTTGTTCGCTGGCTCTCGACTCATGTACGCCCTGGCTGTGGATCGCCATGCTCCGGCCTTTTTGGGCAAATTAAATCGACATCGCGTTCCGTGGGTTGCAGTGCTTGCCACCTCCGTTATCAGCGGGCTCTGCTTTGGAGCCAGCTATATAGGCGCCGGACAACTATGGACCTGGCTACAAAAGTAAGTTGAGAGCAACACTGTTACGAAAATTTCAAGAGTTGAAACATGGACGCCCTTACTAATTCCATTTCTTCAGCATCGTTGGTGTTTCCAATCAAATCTCCTGGATGTCGATTGGCATTGCCTCTATCCGATTCCGCGCCGGCATCCAGCGGCAAAATCTGGAACACCTCCTCCCCTTTAAAAATTGGACATACCCATTTGGGCCATACGCATCGGTAATTCTTAACGGCTTCATCATCCTTGTGCAGGGCTGGTCTTCGTTCAGCCCCAAATTCAAAGCTGTCGATTTTGTTAGCTTATACGTCCAGATACCTGTCATGATCGTAATGATTGCGGCATGGAAGTTGATTAAGCGGACGAAATTTGTTCCGCTGGATGAGATGGACCTACTCACTGACCGATACGATGGTGGTGTTGAAGGAGAGGTTGCTGAAGAACTACGGAAGAAGAAGCTATTTAGAGACCAGTCCTTCCAGGAGAAGGCCAAGACGATTGGAATGTGGTTGTTCCTATGAAATACCCCCTATTGTTTAGCCATGGATATTTTGATTTACCTTGAACACTAATGAACACATCTTTTTTTTTAATCCACGGACACTCATTCTACGCCACCCACATATTTCCCTAACATGACAATACTGCTGTCATTTTTAGAGGGGAAGTGGGCGCTCACTTGAGCCCTAATTGATAATTTAAACTCTTTGCTATTGCCAATTACTCATGTTGGGTCTCAGAAGGCGCTTAAATCCAAGTTCTTCTCCACCCTTCAACATGTCCATTGGGTAAACAACGTACCGGTTTTTCCATGGCATAGAGCTTTTTTTTTTTTTTTTTCATATGCTTTGAATGTTTTCGATGGCTGCGAAAGGGACGATCTGGTGTTCTGTTTTTCAATCTCATTCATCGGATTGAGGTTTAGCAGCCTATTTTGGGCTTGACAAAACTTGAGACTGTCCGTTCATGTTGTACTCTTTAAAGGCGTCCTCTATGCGCCATCCGTATTGGCGCCTCAAGGGAATCGTCCATATGATGGTTAAACAACAGTATTTCGGTGCAGCGGTGTTTGGGCGTTCTGAGCTATTCTATCCTCCGCCGACCATATGTACGGCTCGAGAATGGGCCAACTGGCTGTCTCTACCTAGAGCGGTAGATTTCAAAGAATTTAAAATAATAAGTCTTCAAGCAAAGACAAGCAAAAGGTGCGGGCATATCCTAGAGGACCACCATTCCATTTTGTAAAGTGTACTTGACTGGGCGAGTTCATCGTATCTTATATACATTCCCAAACACACTCCACGGCTTTGTGGAGGGATGTTGGCTTGTGTGAACTTTTGGTAGAGGATGCGGGACCTTGCCACACTATGGCCCCTATTTCTTCAGTCACAAATCATCTCCGTATGCATTGGTTGCTGGACAAGTAATTGGGGGCAGAAATGTATCCCCAATCCTTCCCATGCCACGCAAAAGCATACCGTCATTGTGTCGGATGGAGTGATCTCACTTCAGAACCAGCATATAAATGTAGCCTATTTGTCATTCGTCACTGTCATGTCCGAGTTTTTGGAGCGCAAATACACGACGGATGACTTGCACAAGGATAGCCCGCCTCCAAAGGGAATCAAAACGCTGCCAGTCTACACAGAGAGAACATCACTGGCCAAATGACTGCGCAATGATATTTCCGTGTGGCTCCGTCCACCACCTTGCTGGTTCAGATTCTTATGTTTTTTTTTGAAGTCCGTTGGACGGTAGGCCTCATCCCAACCCTATCGTTACTGGCTGGGAAATACTAATATCAGTCATGGGAGAACTGGATGAATTCCGTCGGTTCAAAACATGAAAACTGAGGCTCCTTTTCAAGAATTCTCTCACCATTCTTTAATAGTGTCTAACTAATGTAACAAGGGCCGCGACGGTGATCAGGAATATGGAATCCTCACACTTCTCCAGCCCTTGTTCCGAACATGACGATGGAAATTTCTTCGTTGTCTCTCTCTCCTTCAGGTTCCTGTCTCCTAAACAACTGGGCAAGTTGTGACAGATGCGGATATTGGAGCTATTACAGCAAGGCTGGAGAGTGAGATGAGATATTTCAATTGGCGAGAATGCCATCTAAATGGTCTATGAAAGAGATTTGAACAGCGTTTCATTGCAGTAGAGACGGGTCTTAAAGTAGACGTCGTGATACTGGCAAGGTAAAACGGGCACCATCCAGATATATGAGATCTTGGATATATATATATATATCCGCTGTTGCAGACAAGTTTGTTTCTTAAGCTGGCTCTCTTTGCTCTCGCTGTAAATTTCGTATGTCTCAACTGTGTGAGTTCCAGCTGAACTCTTCTCATCCAGTTCCTTGTACTTTCTCATTTTATCGCAGAAAAAGGGTTTCGGTCCAGCGAACAATATTGACCTGCTCCAAACTTCATTTTCTGCTGTAGGCCAACGCCGCCCATATTATAAATCTGTTTCTTCAGTACGTTTGAAAGCAAGCGTAGGTTGGATGATAATAGAAACCCCATTCCATGTCAGAGGAATGGAAGGTGAGACAAGCTCCCGGCCAGACTGACCATGTTTGTTTATTCAGGGGTAGCTGGTGGGAATCAAAAGCTCTTTTTTGCCGGCTGTCGGACAATCAAGACATCTAGTTAGCCGCGGGCTTCTCCGGTGAAAAATAACTCAGTTAACAAAGTCTATGGCGTTGTCAGAATACATTCTCGCATATGATCCATGTTCAAGACAGGGATGTTCATATTCATCCTAGCGCGAGTCCTCCATACCTTGACACATGAAACAGCATGGATAACGACGTGGTAGAACGAAATTAACCACATCAGCCAAGCGCTTGGAGCAGGTAGGTTGAGAGAACCTTGATGTAGTAACGAGATTTCACAAGCTTATAATAATAATAGCCTACCCACTCGGGAATATCAAACGGCCTTGAAAAGTTTACTCCGGGAACCCTCTTTTGGAGGAATGGATGATGATATTTGAAGCTTGACCGGGGAATTTCGATATCCCTGACCAGCGTATCCTAGTCAAAAGTCAGAGGCTGCTTCACGATTGGCTCTCGCATTTTTCCGCTTTTATTACAATTTCGCTAATTCACAGCTTGCAGTATCTTGTTTGTTTGAGAAGGAAAGGTTTGTTCGAGTGATCCCGAGAGGCCACTTTCGGAAGTGCCATTCTCCCCCTGTTGTTTCAGCTTCTGCATGTCATCCGTTCTTCTGCTGGTAGGGATAATTCCTTTCAAGGCGACGAGAGCAGGGTTTGGGCGTGCAAAGCATTGAACCTCGGGGAGTAGCGCAAATGAAAAATGCTCGTCTCATCAAGTACAAGACATGGTAACTTTCAACATCAAAAAAAGCGTCTGACAATTACTCAATGTGCCTTCTGTCCTCTTGAGTGTTGGAAAGGGGCTCCTGTGGGTCTTAATTTGAGAACGCTGTCTGCCTTGCCAGCGGTAGCCAACGGCATTTATACCCATCCGCTCATAGAGCTACGAATACCGTGCGCGCATTGTGCTTGACTTCTGATATCCCAGAATAATTATTTGAGAAAAGTCGACAAATTGAACGCCGGCGTCAAGCACCCTGTACGAACTTCACAGTGGAAATCAGGAAATTAATAGTGCTCCTACGTATCGACACGTTGGAGAAAACGGGGTCATAGAAAAGCTGATAATTGACCGTTTAAGCTGCGATCATATCCATCGCCCATCGCCCATTGCACTTAACTTGGCTGAAAATTCATCATTATTATTGTTGTTCACCACGGGAGTTTCGTCCATTCCTATTGGAGAAAATATGACATTAGACAAGACAGAGCGGAAAGAAAGCTGTAAACGCTGCGTAAGGCGTCATACGATGGCGTGGTGCGTTCGGTCTCATCTCGATTGAAGTCTCGGAACAAAGTGATGCCTAAACGAAGAGCTGAGGATAGATGTATTCAGGGTATTCCTGCCTGTGCCTTCAAGGAGTAAAGGCCAGCAAGAGAAATTCCCACCAGCCCTTGTGAAAATATTTGCCGGTTCACGCTGGCTGGTAATCGGTTTGTTGACAGCCGCACGGATACCAGGAAATTTCTAGCCAAAACAGGCTCTTCAGAGACAATTTGGAAAGAATAACATGCCCCAACAATCTCGAATGTTAGGACATCAGCTTGAATCAGAAACTAAGCCAGTAAGCCGTCCGGCTCCCTGTCATTCTCCTCACGACGAGATGCAAACTCCGGGGAGCAGCTCGTCTCCCCACGGTTCCTCAGCTAGTCATTTGATAGCTCAAGCAAGAACTGACTCCCGCTGGGGGAAACCTATGCATCCAGCCATTAACGTAAGACGCAAATCCCAGCTGCCGGATGTTTGCCACACCAGTTATCTCAAAAGAAGATGGAAGGTTGGCTGGAAAAGGGTTCGCGATGGGGATGTAACTCTGTCTCCACAGTCAGAAAAACAAAAGTTGCTCCAAAGCAAAAGTAAATAAATGAACAAATGAACAGATAAATACTGAAACGATATCTTTTCAGCTCAACCCTTTCATGGATTTGATGCACAATTCATTGGACTGCAAGCATTCGCCACCCTGATGTTTGAGCCCTTTTCAACTTCCAGGGCAAACATATTGCTGCTCGAGAATGCTCGGATCCAGCTTATGATAGTTTGATGCAGGAGGCGGGCTGGCTGAAAAGACGTATGGACATGGTCGAGTAGAGAGATTTATTCGTCAAAATTCGGGGTCATTGCCTTTAACAGCTTGCCCTGAAGGTTAGATCATCTTTCAAGTTGCATCCGGCGGCGGGCGTTATTCGTTCAATCTTTGAAGTGTGTGGCTCCCAGCAGCTGAAAAGGGGCTGCTGCGGATATGGTTGTGGCTGAGGAATGTGCTCTGCCCTCAGCGTGGCAAAATAATGGCCCCGGCAAAGCCATGCCGAAGATATTTATTCTCTTTCTCGTTGCTTTTTCTTTTCTTTTCTTTTCTTTTCTTTTTTCGTGCTTTGATTTCTTGGTGGAAAATCAGCAGCTGAGTAGGATCAATTGATCAACTTTCCCAAGATTGGAACAACCGCCATTGCAGACCGACGCTTTATGTTGCTACCGAGGAATGAGTCGGTATCAGATACGTATTCGAGGACGATCCGACTGTGGTTTCTACGGATTTTCCTTGACCTCCAATGATGGCTGAATTATCAAATCGTACTATTTATTCTTACCTGTTTGCCTGAACTTCAGTATGCTGAAATCTGGGTATCGCCGGTCTCAGCCTCTCCATTTGGTGCTGGAGAGGAGTAACAACTGCGCATGGAACAACCTCACACGACCTCAGTGTTTTGAATCACATGTATGAATGCAAACTGATGGTTGTGACTAACTTGAAGAAGCTTAAGTTTTCAAAAATTTGAAGAGCCACGGACAGTTCAGCTAAGACAAACTAAATCATCGTCACGGTGTAACTCTGAATGTTCGCCGGTGGTCAATTCTCCGGTGCCAAGTTCGGGAATGGCTACAGTAAGTAGGGTGGAATTTTAGGCGGCATATCAATTTATGAAACAGGGCCAGTTTTGCCGACACGAGTTTTGAAGGATCATCAGAGCTGCGCTTTGAGGTTCTTGTGTGGCTTGCTTCGGCGAAGTTATTGTCGTATATCAGGGGCCTTTCAGCTAATTGCGGCTTACCTGCCAACGTCCATGTATCAGGCATGTAACTCCCTGAGGCAACGATAAAGATCTCACTATGAATTTCATTTCCAGCAAGCTCCCCCCCTTCTCCCGCTCCTTGATCAATCATAAGAGAACCCCCCAGACACAACTCGGGTAATTCTTGAGGCGTCTCGTCTACCTCTAATTAAGAAAGTTGGGACATTCTACGGATTTCAGAATAAATAATTGCTCTAACGGACCAGTCCTGACGTGGAGTTTTTTCATGGAGAGGCCAGCATCAGACGCTCCGGAGAAATTTCCGGGCGGAGATATGCGCGCACTGGTGGGGCATTTTGATATTCTGAAACCCAATCATCGAGACCAGATTCTAAAAATAAGGGTGGTAACCAACTGAGAGTTGACGCACCTAGTATTTTCTCCGAACGGTGAAGAATGCTAGCGAGACAGGGTTGGACCCGCAGACGTTTGGATGGTAGCATTTGGTAGGTTGACGATTCGGAGAATCCGCAATGACCAGGGGTTGTTTAATTTCTGATGAACATGGCCATTTGATCGGCGAAATCCTGAAGGAGAAGGGAAGCCTTTTTTGGAAACGGGAATGCCTGTCATCCACCCCCTTGGCAGTGCCTATTAAACCATATCTGGAGCCTCCTAGCGGGCAGAACCCCGGACCAGCACTAGCCAGGATAGAGATATCTCCCGCTGATGCGTCTGCCACGCCTCCATCGACGATTTCACCGTTAGGTCATGCCATGCTTTTGGATGAGGGGCTGGCCATTCGTCTTACGAAAGGAAGGAGAAGATTTCATGGAGGGGCCTAGGTTTGGTAGAGGCTCCCGTGCATCTCAGCATGCCTGGCTTAGCATCGTCGAAGCTGGTTTGCACTGTACAAAAAATGTACTTTATTTCCCGTGCCTTTTTCTTTTTCTTTTTCTTTTTCTTTGTTTTTTTTTTTGGCTGTAACTAGCGATATGAAGCCATGTTAACATACTCAAAAAAAAAGGGGGCAATTTTCTGGTCGTTGCAACGACATCGGAGACACCAAAACGTTGCGCCGTGCAGCTGCGGACGTTGCATTGTTATCCCATCCGAAGCAAAATACTGCATAAATTTTATTGGGAGGTATTGTCTAGTGTCCACTTTCCCGTTGCTGGTTCCAAGACCGTAACAATCCTCCTGTTTCAAGGATTGTCAAGCTTTGTTTCTTTGGGGTACATCGCGAAACATCCCTGAGAATTTGCCGAGATGAATAATCAGAAATCCTGCAGGCCAATTCGCCAGCAGCTGGCCTGCCGTGATAGGCCAAGGACAATAAGGTATTCAAGCGAGCGCGGCCCAACGCTGGAACGCTGGGACCACATGAACCAGCGTGCTGGCAATCAATCACAAGTGGGATGGATCTGATAGTTACCAGTGACTGAGGGAGAAAGGGAAATGGACTGACCCATGGATACCTTGAAGATCAATACATAAGGGCGTGCACCAGCAAAAGGTGGCTGCCTACATTTGCAGTTCAAAGATGTGACAAAGATGAACCATTATTTCCCTTGTCGGTGTGTGGCATGGCTTAAAACTTCAACTTGAGCCTTGGTGTCCGGTTTTGAGCGAGCTGCATATGATGTTCTCGCCTGCGGAACGAGCAGAAATTTGATATCAGATTAGCAACGCTGAACAATTTTAAGAGACTCGGCGAGTTGGCACCGCACCATGAAGATATATTCCCCATTTTGACTAACTGTGTGTATCGTCCTGCCTACCCAATCCATCTGCGATTAATTCGAGAAACTAAAAGTGGAATTGCATTGCATGGACTATCAGCAATGCCTCGGAAATACAAATCATGATTTGATCCTTGCGTGCGAGCGAATTCCCCAGTGCAGTGCCATAGAGACGGCTCCCCTAACGATATATCGGCGTATTTAACTAGGCCTCATATCTGACTGTGATGGATCCAATAATAAAGTACAGTACAACCCAGCGCGCAGGAACCTAGCTACAGAACATTATTCTTCATCGGGTGAAATCGTTAAGACTCTAGAGGATAGGCCCAGCAATCCGACTCCAGCCTTCATGATTATTGCATTAAAGAACCAGAAATTAGCAATTATTTCATGATAACTGGCATGTTTGAGAGAATTCCTGGTTCGGAACTCGATCACCAAAGTTTTCTGTTCGTTTCACCTCTCCCAGCAGTGCTCTAAGAATATGCGATGACAAGTCATGATCTGCCCACTCTCAAAATTGCGGGCGGACTGACCATGCAGAACGGCACAGGAAGCGCATTAACCAAGGTCAATACACCCACATGAACGACGGACGTACTAGATATTTGCCCTTTCCGATTCGTGGTTCACATGGATTTTCTTTTTCTCCTGGGGAAGCTTCCGAATTAACCGAGTCCAACAACTCTAATAGAGCGGCGCGCGTGCTGCATGCGCTTCTGGTCCCTGTATCCCACCACCTGCATATGCAATGGTGAGCATAATCAGCCAAAGGAGGTAGCCACATTATTGACCTTCTCCACGCACTTCAGAGATGCGCACATGTGATATCTGAACTTTACGCAGCCAGTCGGGTAATGCGGGCTGCCGAAAGCTTTTTGGCTCACTGAGCATGAAAGCCGCAAGGCCTTGAAAATGTGTTTCCAGCAAGCGACCGCAGTTAGAGATGTCTAAACCCAAGATGTCATGTCGTCTTGGCGGGAGCTACCAGTTCGCTGTTGAGTCAATCCGTGTTGGGTTGTTCTTGTGTTTTCCTACCTTTGCTATTATTTGACTTCTTCTTCTTGGGGCCAAAGGGGGGTTGCCGTCGATCCAATCTTTTGGTGAGTTACCCTGCGTTTCCTGCCTGCGAGCTGACAGATACGGCTGGATAAAATGGATACCGTCGAATGAATTTCAAGATCCGAGGCGCTACAATCTGTTTGCATTCGTGAAAGTATCCTGACGACAGTCCATCACGGGCAGTTGAGAGTCAGCGCACCATGGAAGAAATTATATTTGATTTCTTTATATACCTCTGGAAAGCTCAAACATTCTTCCCCCTTCAGCAACGGGAATGGCACATTACATTCGTGGCTACTCCTGCTCCTGCTGGTCAGTACATTTTTATTAACGGGATGCGAGGTTCGAATGGAAGACCGCAGCGGGCCGTGGAAACAGCTTGCCGGGGCCCACTACTTCTTTGACGGCGATCATATTTAACATCCCGCAGCTCGTGACAGACAGGTCTAGAAACGCTCACTGTGGTTGCGATCGAAGAGCTACTGATATCATCTGCGTCCCGACTTCGGCCAAAAACAGGCCACATGAAAAAGGTGTCCGTGGTGTACTTTCTAGAAAGCTTTACCCGTTGAAACGAGAAAGTAATTGAGATTGACGGTGCAGCTACAGTAGATTACAGGGAAACTGCACAGTCTTTTTTGAGTGGAACCACCGGCCAAGGGTTAAATGTACATGTACAGCACGGTACATACATGTCCTAGAAGTACTTCACCTTCATTGGCCATGATTTAAATACCCTGCAGGAGTTCTTGGTTTTCATGGCACCGAATTACCCTCACAGCACTCAAAATAATGAAATTATCTTAGTTTACTAGAATTCGAAGCAGACATCCCAACAAAGTATTAAAATGCTCAACACATGACAATCCATTTGGTAAATCTCTATTTAGAATAGGCGGCTTATGATAGTACTCAAGGAGGATAGCTGACCCCCTACGAGCAAGCAGAAATTGTGGTTATTGAAAGCGGAAAAGTACCGAAAATATGGCCCTTTAGCGACTCTGCAACCTCACAGAGGTTCACAAATTTTTCCTGATATCCTCTCAAAGCTTGAATAGATACCGCAGGATTCGCGTTGTATCCACCACAAGCCTACCCACAAGGAGGAGGTACTTTTCGGTGTTAGTGGTTTCCCAGCGGGCGCTAGGTACCACCCGTTGTCGTGTTGTTGCCCGTCGTTGTCGACTTTACCCTAACTTCCGCTTCTGGCCACACAAGCCCTAATTAATTTTTTTGTCTCCTCCCGAACTGGTTTTTCTTCGTCCTTTGAACCATTTTTATTGCGGTTTCAGCCGACAGCCATATACCACAAGAGCCCATTTGGTGATATTCTATTGAGCAAGAAATATCCATTATTCTTCTCTTCTAGACCGTATCACGTTGGGCTTCCTCGTACATGCTGCCTTGAATCAGTTTGCGATGTTCCCTGTTCGGTTTGGGTGTCACTACTGACAGCTGCAACCTCGATCAAACCGTGGACCCATGCAGGCCACCACCACTCTGCTCGCCATTCCCTGCTTGAAGTGGTAAGCTTGCATCTCTCGGCGTCAAAGGCCCAAAAGCCCAAGATCCAGTGTCTCGATCGAGACCAGCCAGCAGAGGTACCGGATGTCCGATTGACTATTCATCGCTCCGCGTTCCCGTTCGATGAAAAAGAAAATAGTGGAAAGCTCTGGGTCGGCAGGCCGCGTTGTGATTGGGCTAGGTTTTTATTTTAGTTTTTTTGCTATTTGTCCGCCCAGTGTTATGCAAAGATGATCGACGTGACAGCAGATCAGGACCTCAGGAGAACCAAGCTGAGCAGCCAGCAGCAGGAGCCTGTTGGCTCTCGCCGCATCTCGGTCAATCTGTTCGAGCTAGCCCAGTCTGCGTTTGGCATGGAACGTGAATGTTAGAGGATGATCCACTTCGCGAGCAGCCCACTAGTACTTTGCCAGGACCTTGTAGCGCCAATCTACCGCCTATCTATTATTTCAACATCAAAATTAGTCGGGCCATTTTTTCCTGGAGGTGGTGTGCGTCCTGCACCGGCCATGCTCTCCACAACGGATACCACCTCC
Source organism: Blastomyces emzantsi (assembly GCA_003206725.1). Taxonomy (NCBI): domain Eukaryota; kingdom Fungi; phylum Ascomycota; class Eurotiomycetes; order Onygenales; family Ajellomycetaceae; genus Blastomyces; species Blastomyces emzantsi. The sequence continues at coordinate 43,550 of QGQJ01001075.1, forward strand.
TGCGGAGAAAATTGGAAGCGTTGGCAAAATGAAAGCTCATTGTAGCAAATAACTGCCGGGGAGGTTTGGCACTGTCTCTTATACCAATCTGACGCTGCCG
>QGQJ01001076.1:0-10621 GCA_003206725.1 Blastomyces emzantsi
TTTGACAGTGGCACCTATTCGACTTACTACTGAACTACAAAATCTAAAAAGGCGTCTTCAAGCTTACCAGAGGTCGTTTTACTTGTTTTTTTTTTCAGGCAGAATACGGCATACAAGATCTAGTTCGGTCTCGTGGGCTCTGAAATGTGTATATGAGACAGGGAGGTAATAAAGGAAATGGTGCCCTAGGAGCAATCGACACATAATATCTACTCTTCTACTTCTCTGCTTTTCGTTTTCAGCTTAACCCCATGTGCGCATCATCACTCAAGCCCCACCCCCTTTCCGCCCTCTCAGCGGCCCCACCGGGCCGATTCCCAAAGCGATCCACAACATTCTCAGCTTCCTCAATTTCCTGGTCACGGATGCTCCGGCTAAGGCTTTCGCCGTCGGTATCGACTCCGGTCATACTGCTAGGACCGGGCCTGCCACGTCTTCGGGAGGTCAAACTGTTCCTACTGCTACTGCTGCCAGTGCCACCAGCATTGTCAAAACTATTCGCGTATGGGGGGTGGGAGTTGTTGTGGGAGTTGGAGGTGGAGGTGGCACGAACGTTGGGGATGTTACTACTCGACGACGATGGGAATTTCGTCGCGGGTGTGCCTGAGTTTGCATTTGCATTTGCGCTCGTGCCTGTGGCTGTAGCACGCACGGCTGAGCCTGATTCGCTATTTTGTAAACTGGAGGCTGAGCCCGGTGAGGAGGTCAGAGCCTTTGATAGCTCACTGCTGCCGAACCAACGTCGTTTGCGGGTCTTGCCGGGGTCATATGGTGAGCAGTTTTTAATATCTGTTTCTGAGCTGATATCGTCGTCCTTGGGCTTGTTTTGTTGTGATGGAGAGGGTGATGGTCCTTTCTCTACAGTGGGGGAGGGTGGAGGTGTAATTTCAGTGCTGGGAGATATTTCCACGAGCTCTGCATCCCGGCACCATTTCCGGCGTCTTGTATACCTGCCCCAGCCGTCCTGGCCACGGCGGCCATCGTTCCACTATTGCTCAGGGATTTAGTAACGATGCAAAGGATATTAACTTCTTCCAGCATGTAGATGGATTAAAAACCCGTCGCTGTGTAAGAGGATGGGTAATTGCTAAATAGTTTCTTACCTTGTTATCGTAGTATATCCAACCTTCATCATCACCAGCACCATTCCCACTGGTACCTTGAGCGGATTTCGAAGACTTTTTGTTAGGAACATCGGATGAGTTGTTGTCGATTCGCCATTCGCTTCCAGGTACCCATCTCCATCTCGCATTTCCACCTTCTACTTCGGGTAGTTCAAATTCGTCCTTTTGCGGAACAGGGTTGAGATGCTCATCGGTCCATGCAGCACGCTCATATGCGAAGAGCGAGTAGGTCCAACCAATGCCCAACCAACGCCGCTGGTTTTCATAGAGGATAAAAGTGAAACGGACACCGGATGAATCGGCTCGCCGTTTTTTCATTGAAATATTAGCTGGTGAATTGTTATTGTCGGATTTGCGGCGGAAGGGGTTTAACGAGAGCAGGGAAGATTTTGATGCAGCTTTGGATCCTTTGTCGCTTGGATAAGGGTTGGAAGAAAATTGGAGTCCTGTGATAATGGAGCATAGGCGCCGGACAGTTAATGAACGCCAGAGTATGACACGAGATATTCGTGCTGGCTTAGAATGCCATGTGATGATGACTGTGCCAACTGAAAGTATAACACGACGGGGAGTGACGAGGCGGAAGGGTGGTAAGGTCAGTAGGATCCAAATAGGGGTTACGAGAATTATTCGCATTGTCAATGATATCAAAGCTGGTCTAGTTGTTGCAGAGGTAGCTGTCCGCTGCGTGGAAAGAAAGTCAGTCAGTTCGAGCAAAGGTTCAAGCAGGATATTGCATCTCGTCGTGAATGTCCTCAGAGTCTCTACAATTTCATCCAAGCTCTTATGGTGCTTGGAAGCACCATCCCCCTCCCCATGCCCTCCATGTTTTTCTCCAGTAAGGCCGGTTGATGATAACGGAGAATATCGCCGCGAATACATCGCCAGAATTAATCCCAGCACAACCAGAATAGGCCCCGCCCAGAGCAGGATAACATCTCCGTATAGAACCGTGGCCCAAAATCCAGCAACCAAAAGGAAGCTCTCCCAGGGATCTCCACTCGTCCATGAAAGCAAACCCACTAGTCGATTTAGCGGGAGTAGGAAGGGATGGGAGTAGGCCAGTGCACGGGTGACGGGCGGAGGCGTTGCGACGAGAAGAGGTGATTTCCTGTGGACTATTATCGTAGAACGCTGTTTCGAAGCTAGGGATGATCCGGAAATAGTGGCGGGGGAGAAGGCAGCGACTGTGGGCGGGACTGCGGGACTGGCGGCCGCTGGGGCTGCCAGCGCGCCATCATCGTGGGGGTAGGTAGTTGGGGACATAGAATCTACCCACGGTGTCTCTGAATACTCATACAGTTAGAATATAAGTAGGAGTGATGTATATATGTATATATAAATATATCCATGTGTAGGTAAATGTAGAAGGATGCGGGCGTGAGGATTACCGATAGCTGCCATACAACCAAGAACCTGTCAACCACCGGCCCAGACTGGTTCATTCTGGGGGGGTGTCACAAGTCACACTCTGGACAACACACGGGACAAGCTGCTGTAGTTATGCGCGCTATCCCAGTATCGACGGGCGTGGCAGAGTGATATACATAGTAGAAGCGGTGGAGGTGTGGAGGAGTTGGCAGTTGAGCTGGCCGGCCTGCTATAAATATATAACTTACGTATTACCGTCCAAGCTTCCTCTGTCGCTTCCCTTCCCTGCTCTGCGCTTCCCCGGTTTCTTGGTTAGTTGGCTCGGCGGAGATGCTTGGCGGGCCATCACGTGCATTCTTCCGAGGCCCATGTGACAAGCTGGAAATATAAAATAACACAGTTGTTGATAGTTACTTAACCGCTAACTCTTCAATGAGATTCGCGGCGGCATGATATTGACTCTGTATGGGTTAACCATGTATTGGGAATACGTCGGTTCAAAGGCGCGGGCCGCATTTACAATAATTCAACCGAAACACCACCTGGAGCCGGCGTCTTTTTCATTTTTTATATCTCTGTTCAATCTTCTATATTTGGGAGTATAGAATCTGTAGTCACAATTCAATTTCTAGGGAAATACTTATCTTAGACTTCAATTTGAATATCTCCTGATGCCACATGATGCTTTGCAGATTGACACTGGAGATAAATGACAGTATATATCACGCCCTGCCTCCAAGGTTACATGCCCTCCTCAGAAAGAAAACCAGCGGTCCAAGCCAACGTGATTCCGTTTGGGCCTGAGAAACAGAGCGATGGTCTGACGTCAGGGAGGTTATTGGATTGTAAGGGAATGGAGAAACAGGCGTTGCCAGAACTAAAACGATCGTATGTTGGGGCTGAGCGTTCTGCATGCTTTCAATACATACAACAGCACAACCGCGACGCTAAGGGTTTATATTAGTATATAGTTGGATGGCCCCGTAGCCCCAGTCTCCCTATCCAGGGTGGCACAGAATTACATGAGATGTAAGGCCTAGCATTTTCTTACTGCTTTACTCCCCAACCGCTGCTCTTCTTTAGCTCATTTTTCCCCTTCCATCTCCCTTGGGCTTCTCTTCCGCACTTACCCCCCAACACGGTAGCCAAATAGGACATCCTTAGCCTCTCGTCGGAGCTATTTCACCTTTCATGCGATTCGCCCAAAATTTGAGCAATCAAGCCTACACCGTTCCTGGCATGGTAGAGTGAAACATGGATTACATATTGCATCTGACGAGTTTTTTTTTCAAAATAGGAATAAAGAGCTGGCTAAGGTGTAAAAATGAGGCTGACATTCAAATAAGTTGAGATAAGCATGCCTCGTATTATATATTATGATGCAAAGGAATCCTCCTGCGAAAGAAAAAAACAAGGGCTGCAAGTATCCGATTCCCAGCCCAGTCCCATTAATCTCTTCATTGCCAAACTACACGAATTTATTTGCCTGGTACATGTTTCGGCGGACTCAACTGATTCAGGGCTATTAGTATAGTGATTTTTAAAAATGTTGCATGGGAAGATTCATTGCATTTACCTACGTTGCCTCCTTTATTCGGTTTTCTCCGAGTTCTTCTTGTCATATAATTTAAAGAGAGCTTCTGCGGCTTCCCTTTCGCCGCTTGGTCTCGACATTAGTTTAAATGGGCCCTCGAGATCAGTTCCCTTAATATCAGGATTGGAAAAAATGTGAGCGTTGACGACGACCCGATCTGCTACCAATCAGCATACATGCGACGCCAATTGAGGATATTGAAGAAATGATCGGTTAAATCCATACCCTCGAAAGTCAACTTATCCACCTCATCATAATTTACGCTTTCAGGCCACCACCGTGGGCGGGCCCTACCTTGTTCCGGGTCGCCCTCGTCCCGGAACGCCTGGGCAACCCCGACATGAAGTTTCGTGATCTTGAGTAAGAATTCGGGTGGGAATAAATTGAATTGAGATGTGTAAAAGGCAATCCTTTCATCATCAGGATTGACCTCCTTTTTGCTTTCAGCCTCCGAGCGGGTCGCTTTTCTTCCCAATTTTGTTTTCGTCCTCGACAGGAGCGAACGCATAGTGAATTCCAGTAGACGGAGTTGATATCCAACGATGGAAGGGCGAATAATAAAATGAACGCAAGTAATTGACAAGGATCGACTGTGCAAAACAGAATTGAGGACCATGAAGCGGTCAAAGGAGTGCTAAGAGACTTTATGATATTAAAGGGCTATATATACCCTTTATATATCCTGGCAGCACTAAAAGGAGGAGCCGCCGAATGGAAACTCTGAAGAGCCTCGCCAGTGGGAACTTCCTCCAAGGGTACGCCACTTTAGGGGCTTTTGGAATCCATAAATTCTTCAGCATTATCTAGAGAAATAGTCCTATAGGAACATGCCGTCTATGGAAACCTGCATCTTGCGCTGGTCGCCTTTCAATGAAAGTGTGCGGCGTTGCATCCGCAAGAGATGCCCTGAGGAACAAGCTGCCTGACGCGATCCCATAAACCAACTAAAGCTTATGGTTCTCTGCTGGAGAATAGTTTGGCATAGGGATATTCCACCACAAGGAGCTTCATCATCCATCAGAAACATAACATCTTTATGGTGATCGTTTTATCGGGGATTGCCACCACTGGCAAGCCTAGCAAAAACCCGTGTTATGAAACTCGATTCATCATGAAAGAGAAGTTCCCAAGAAGTATGCACTCCAGGAAACTCCATAAATCGTAAATGTAAGACATTGTTTCCGGAGAGGATGGGACAAATCACCCATTGGACTACTAGACATAGTCGGACAGAGCGGAGAGGTTTTTGATACCACCCCCTGCAGGGCTATTAAGTTTGTGCTCGGATCCTCTAAACCCAAAACAGCAAGGCAGTTGCCCAAATGGCACTAAACCGGATTAGGCATTGAAATTTCCTCTGGCAAGAAATTCTTCACCCGCCAAACGACGACGGCATTTTCCATTTTTGTTGAACGCCGCTATCCACGCTCTCGCGCCCTTACTCGCTAATCGTGATCTTTTGGGAAGTAGAAAGAACTATTCTCATACCTGAGTAGTTCTCGGAAGAACTTGGGATGGTATGTTTAATTCTTCCTAGCACTTTTCTTTTTTTTCTCCCGGCCTCCCTTGCCTCCCGACCAAACTCAAGTTTACTGACAAGTCTGGCTATCTCTAGGCGCACCGGATCGTAGCCCAGATAGTCCTCACGGGCGGTCGGGTCTTTGGAAGAGCTTTTGCGGAAGCATACAAGCAAGCCTCCGCCGCTTCGAAATATGCAGCCCAGGCGCAAAAGGGCGACGGAACCGCAACAAACAACTTCGCCTCCTCTGGTCTTACCCTCGACGAAGCCTGCAAGATCCTGAATGTGAAGCCGCCGATGGGCGGCGAGGCAAACCTGGAACACACAATGGAACGTTTCAAGAAGCTATTCGACGCAAATGATCCGAAGAATGGAGGGAGCTTTTACTTACAAAGCAAAATCCTTCGGGCCCGCGAGCGGATTGAGATGGAGGTTCGAGAAGCCGAGCGGAAGGCTGCCATGGACAAAGAAGTGAAAGAAGGTTGGAAACCTAAGGTTTATAAGGATCGGTGACCTTGTAGACAATAACACCTCGCCCCGCCTGTTTCGACGAATCCAGCTCCATCTCGTGGACGTTTCGACAGATCCCAGCGACCTGCTTGGATATATGAGTTCGGCTATGGTGTCGACTACAGCCACCACACAAAATACTTCTTGTTGATATATATCGCCAATGTTTCTGGTTTTTATTGCATAGCACGGGCGTCTTCGGCTTTTTCTTCTTCTTTTCTCTTGAAGCTTTAAGCCCTATTTTTCGGCCTCTGTGCCTTCCCATCCTTCTACCTTTTCCGTCTAGCGTTTTGCTCCGAACGCACGATACCGCATTGCATTTTATTCCAACTAGCCTACTTCCCTCCGCTCTTATCAGTACCATGTGTGAAGCCTTGACGAAACGACAAACACACGGTCCTATTATATTTTGGATACCGCCGAAACGTTCGAATTGACGACTGTCTCCACACTATGGTATTGGAGGGTATGTATGGCGCAACTTTGTATACAATATCCCTTTTTGTTATCTAGCCTGGCTGCATTATGGACGAATCATGAGATCAGGGATTTTCCTCTTGTTGCTCTGCCATTCATAAGTTGCCGGCTAGATTTTCTCCACTCTTAATTTGTTTGATAGACTTTGCTTTTGGGGTTGGCGTTTCATGTATTATACATATTAGCTATTTGGAATTTTTGCATGTATTGGCGATGATGCGGTGTGTAAGAAAAGACGAGAGGAAGAGGAAAGAAGAAGCAGTCAATGCAGGGGATGGAAATAAAGTCCTTCGAATAAGCGAGCAAGCGGTCAGCCAGCTCTTGTCTACATTACGAGAGCGACGATGGATGCGAAAATTGGAAATCAGGTTTATAGAATAGAAGAGGTCTCTGATGTACTATCTGCTCGATACGGAGAGGTTAGAGCTGCTAAATTCCCAATGCAATCCACAAGACAGCACTGCGTAGATTACTATACTCTTTTCGGGCGACATTATCCATCTGATAATGCCGGACGCGGCTCAGTCCTATCCTTTATCACATTGGGTTCACCTCAAACTCCCCGCCATCTCTCCCTAGGTATTAACCCTCCCCTTAACAACCAATCAACCACCAAGTTATCCGTCTCAGCAGCACGGCTGATTATGTTACTCGCTCCGCATTAACAAGAATGCTTCATAGCGCCAGGCTGACCCGAGATAGCCTGTCGCGGGGAACCGCAGTCAGTCAGATGAACAGCATACAAATGAGAAGCCAATCCAAGTGTCGTCATTTCAAAGTCCAAAGTACCAACCACCCTTCACTAACACAAGCGTCTATATTGATTTTCCCCAGCGCAATCTGCCTGTTGTGTAAGCTGAGGAACAAGCTTCTAGGCTTGATTTCTGATTCCAAATCACGGGGAGAGGGGATGAATGGCGCCAAATGGCCCCAATCCTGGTCCACGCCACTGTCGTCAGGGACATCTCAATTGCGAAATCCATCAGCAGCAGACCTGCAACAAGCCACATGGAATACGAAAAGGAAAAGGTCCGCATTTCGCTACACAATGATATAGGATGCTTCTCTCCACGCCGGCAGGGATTAATGCGTTGGGATCACCTCAAAGCACGCCAGGCATATGTGTGTTCGCCTGTTTTTAAGGAAATTTGATAAAATGAAACTTGACGGTGTATTACGACAAATAAATCAATGATTATTCCACTGAGCTAATCGGAGAACCTTTGCCCCCCCCCCCCCCTTCAGAGCCGGTTTTGGCTTTCAAAAAACTAAATCGCGTTGAAAGTATATCTACGCTGCGGGCTACCCTTTCCCCGTTCCATGGTGCCCCTCCGCGCGGAAAACGCTGGTCCGATTTATTAATAACTACTCCGTTTTCCCCCTCCTCTGACCTCCATGTCAAGAGCCGGACAAGCACATTCCAACATGGACTCTCTAGGAATTCGCACTCGCGCTCGCTCTCTTTCCTCCACGGCGATGAGGGGTAGCTGAGATTTTCCTTATCACTTGGCCCCTCGCCCTCTCCGCGTCTTCTTACCCCTCCCCGACAAAAAAATTTTTCAGTCCATTCTTACTCGCAGTACACGCAGGCTTGAGCTTTAATCCTTTTTTTTCTTTTTTTTTTTCTACAGACAACCCGTTTTACAACCTTATCGCCGCCTATTCGTTGGTTTTTATCTGACAGATTACCCATCAACCTGAAGGGCTATGGGCAAGCCTTCTGTACCGCTATCTGCGGATTTACCACCACTCGTTTTCGGAACTGCAACTTTTAACTCACAGTACAATTCTGACCCGTATGCCCTTCCCACGACCGCGATAGTCCACCGCGCATTGTCTGCGGGAATTAGGGCTTTTGACACGTCTCCCTACTACGGTCCAGCGGAGGAATTGCTGGGTCGTGCTCTCTCCACTACCTTCGTTCGTTCCTATTTTCCAAGATACACCTACCGCCTGCTCACCAAGGTTGGTCGAGTCGCTGCGCAATCCTTCGATTACTCACCGGTATGGATACGAAAAAGCATAAAGCGTAGCTTATCCCGCCTTGGTACTTCCTACCTGGACGTCGTGTACTGCCATGATGTCGAGTTTGTTTCGCCAGAAGAAGTATTAGGCGCGGTTGTAGAATTGCGCAGAATAAGGGATACTGAGGGAACAATCCGTTATGTCGGGATATCAGGGTACCCTGTGGATGTTTTGTGCTCGTTGGCAGAAATGATTTTGGAAAAGACTGGTGAACCGCTGGACGCTGTCATGTCTTACGCCAATTTTACGTTGCAGAACACAAAGCTTGCTGTGGAGGGCCTACCACGTCTTGTCGCTGCGGGAGTCGATGTAGTTCCCAACGCCTCCCCGTTAGGAATGGGGCTTTTAAGACGTAAAGGCGTCCCTATCGGGAGTATGGGTGATTTCCATCCTGCGCCTGATGGACTGCGCAACGTTATACATATGGCAAGCGAATGGGTAGAACAGCAGGGTGAAAAAATCGAAGTTGTTGCTATCCGATATGCGCTCGAGTCGTGGCTACGCGAGGGTTCATATGTCGGTGCTCTTGGGCCGCCGCTTGCACCTTCCCCAGATTCAGATCCAGGATTCATCTCCGCTGCTTCAGTTGGTGTTGGACGACGGCTAGGTGTTAGTGTCATGGGCGTGAGCAACATCGATGAGTTGAATGAAACTCTTCGTGTGTGGCAAAGTATTGTGGATGGCCTGGAGAATGAAGGGGATGATGGTGACGATGGTGTCCCCTCCGAAGAGGTGGAATATTTCCCGGAAGGAACAAATGCGATAACCGACAACAACGAGGACATCGATCCGTCACCATGTATAGGCACTTCTAAACCCCCTACCATTCTCACTCCATGCGGTGATATTACCGATCGTAACTGGTCTCGAGGCAGACGCCAACGCATTTTAAAGCTCACCAAGGGAATTCGCGAGATTCTCGGACCGGTCTGGGTGAATTATACTTGGGCAAGTCCGGAGGAAGGCTTTGTAAATATCCCTCCTGAACACCCCGGCGACATGAACGAGCTGGCAGGAAAAGGGATCTTTACGACGGATGCAGGCGAAGAAGAGGTTGATATGAAGGACGTGCAGGGCAAACTACTTACACCTCCATTGGAGCCAGTTGTCAAATGAAAGCGCGGTTTCCGTTAGCTTGGCTATTTTAGGCTAATTGATGAATGAATGATATGCTTGGTTATGTGATTCTGCTGCCATCCTGGGCGCATCTACCCATTTCTGGTATACAAGCGTCATACGGCGCATTTTTATTTTTGGGATAGTCCTTTCTTCCTCCGTTGTTTATGGGTAGAGGACTCACTGTTTATCCTGCTTTTTGGTTGCTCTCCCATGTCTTCACGTCTTATTTAACTGGCATTGTAGGACATGCATTTACTACCTTTGTGTATGTCGGAATTCGTCCAGTTCAATATGATTGTAACAACCCAATTCCCACACGGTACCACAGATAATTTGTTTTAAATTCTCATCGTGGACTTGCTCAGTTACATAGATTATTATCCTTGTTGGAAAGCTAGGCTTGCAGACAAAGAAACGATCCGCTTATACATCACTAACTATACCTCTGTTCAACACACAACTTCACAGATTGCTGAACGATCTCCTTCATGTTACATATACTGTCTTTCGCTGTTTCCATCTTCGCCATCTCCGCGCCTTCCAAGAATCTCGTCTTTGCGATATCTGGCAGGCATGACCGAGCAATCGGTAAACCCTGCAGAGATATGCCGCCTGCCTTAGTTATCTCGCTGGGACTTCATTCCCGTCGCAACTGCTTCAGAATTCCGGTGATGAATCTGAAGAAGGCGCGATGCATAGACACAGGGAATGGATTGTTTATCTCCGCATTCCCATCTCCCAATCGCAACAAAAACAAAACAACACCCACAGCCCTATAGCACGTTCGTTAAATCCCCATATTGACATTTATATATTGCAATATAGTTGTCTGCATATTGTTTGTTCCTCCATTGCACAGAGCTGCTGCTGCTGCGGCGGCGG